>CAUYQV010186909.1:0-34964 GCA_963574575.1 Galagoides demidoff | reverse complement strand
TAACAAAGATATATGTACCAGAATGTTTATTGCAGCCCAATTCATAATTGCTAAGTCATGTAAGAACCCCAAGTGCCCAGCAATCCATGAATTAATAAATTGTGGTATATGTACACCATGGAATGGAATATTATGCAGCCTTAAAGAAAGATGGAGACTTTACCACTTGCATGTTTACATGGATGGAACATATTCTTCTCAGCAAAGTATTATTTTACTTTAAATTACTTTCCTTTTCTTTTTACTTGATACAACAGAGCATTATGTTTTTTTTGTTGTTGTTTATTTTTTAAAAATGTTGTGTGTAACTAGGTTATATTCTTTATAGCCTTTGCTCAGGAAGGTAAGAGAAACATTATGAAGTATTTGTTCTATGAGGAAGCTACGGATATTAGGTGTGTTATGGGCTGAACTGTTTCCTCCAAAATGCTGTATGTGGAAGTCCTAAGTCCTAGCTGAGAAAGTGATCTCATGTGGAATAGGGTTTTTAAAACTTTAAATTGTGGATACATAATAATCTTATTCCTTCTAACCGTATTTTTGTACCCATCCACCATGTTTTTGTGTTCCCCACTCCGCACTACTCATCCCAGCTTCTGCAAACCTCTGTTCTAGTCTTCATCCTGCAGGTAAGACATGAGCCGTGTGTCAACTATACCGACGGAAAAATAAGAACCCGGAATTTTACATACAAACATATGCTGCTGTCTGCTGCTGTGCTTATAGCAAAGGCACCTTCGGTGGAATAAGTTAACACACACACACATGTCCAAAGATTCACATTTTCTATGTAAAGTTTAAAACCCATCAGCATAGCCAGTTGCAGTGGCTCACTCCTGTCACCCCAGCACTCTGGGAGGCCGAGGTGGTGGATTGTCTGAGCTCAGGAGTTCCAGATCAGTCTGAGCAAGAGTGAGAGCCCACCTCTATAGAAAAAATTGCCAGGTGTTGTGATGGGCACCTCTAATCCTAGCTACTTAGGAGGCTGAGGCAAGAGAATTACTTGAGTCCAAGAGTCTGAGGTTGCTGTGAATTGTGATGCCACAGCACTCTACGGAGGGTGACAAAGTGAGACTCTGTCTCAAAAAACAAAACAAACAAACAAAAAAGCCCCAAACCATCACCATGAATAGTCAGAAGAAGAGGCAATGAGTACAGGGACGAGTCCAGACCAGGGTTGCAGTCTGACTTTGTGGGTTCAGTTTTTCAGCTTCCTCACATTTCCCCCTGAAAGGCTCAGGACGGCTCAGGTCTCTGAAGGTCAAGTTGCCTGTGAGAGAACTGTCCTCGTGGTGCACACCCGTGTCCCACACAGGATGCTACGTCTCCACCTTCACATGCGCACACCACACCTTTTTAGTCCAGGAGGCCAATGACTTGGCAAGAGGAAAATTCAAAGGACGCTGAGCTCTTCTCTTTGTTACTAGTAAAATCGACCCAGAAAGAGCAAAGAGGGTCAGAGCACAGGCGTTAGGTCCAGGGGTGCCTGGTGTGAGAGTCTCGCATCCCTGGAGGCAGCAGGGCACCCGTGGTAAGTGGCACCAGATGTGACAGCATGTTGTTTTAGTGACGCTCGGTGCCTTCTCTGACACTTGACATTATGAAGGAGGCTGATACTCCCTTTTGCACCTCCAGCCTCCAGAGCCCCAGTGTTTTTCTCTGCAAGAGCAGTGCCCCTTCCAAGTGCCTCTTGTATATTCTTCTGAAGAGCTCACAGCTGAGTGCCAATGAGTATCCTTTAAGGGCTTACTACAGGGAAATGTAATTATGTTGAAAAACAGCATGCTTAAAGATGGAACAAAGAAAAAGACGTCCATCCAGGGAAGGAGGTCAAAAGGGGGTGAGGAGAGAGGTAGACACAGCGGTCAGAAATCAGCAAATGTCTGGGCACACAGGTCCACCCCACCGCCCCCTTCGCCGGTTCCCAGGCTGATTCCCCGGGAGGTGCTCTAGCACAGCCACCCCAGCTTCCAGTAAAACAACTGGAGCCTTTCCATTTGGTCAGTAGGTTGTTCCTGTAACAAACAATCCACCAGCTCCCCAGGCCTCTTATCACTCTGGATGCTTTAGTTTTCTTCCCGGGATTCTGAGGACAGCAAGCTGAATTAGCCATAAGGCCTGCCTGGTGGGGGTGGGATGGGGGGTGGGGCGGAGACCAGACTGCTGCCCAGCCCTGTCCTCTGGCATCCATGTAGTCCATCTGTGGGGACACTCCACACCCATGACCACCTGTTGGGTGGCCGAGTCTCCTGGTTGAATGGGCTTCCTCCTCACAGGGCAAGAGGCAGGAATGCTGAGCCACACACGGGGTATAGGAGGCGCCCCTATGGCCCTCTCCTTGTGTCTGTGTAGCCTGGAGAAGAGGGGAGTACCCCAGGCATCCAGTCTGAACCCTGGAACCACAGAGGGCACGGCAAGACATGGCCAGTGGGAGCCCACTAGGTCCACCAGGTCCTCTCACCTGGCGGTTACTACACTGCCAGCACAGTGCAGACAAGGCCTCATCACTGGGGGAGAGAACGCCAAGATGAAATGAGCAGGCTCGAATCCAGACCATCAGAAAACACCTTTGGGGCCTTGAAGCAGGTGAGAACGCTTGGAAACATACCCCATTAGTTGTGGAGGTAATAAATAAATAAATAACCATAACTTAGGTGACCTTGAGACTATATGCATTCTTTATGAGTTAGTTCCCTTAGTTGGGATCCCGCCCTGCTACCGCCTTTAGAATCCCCTCCTAATGGCCCCTCTAAGGTGACGACTGGGGGTTCTGGTTGATCTCTGGATGAGGCAGTGCAGCCCTCCTAGGACGGCCTCCTAGGGACATAAGGCTTTCTGAACTCAAGGCCATCAGTGGTCCTCCGTCAGGGCTCCATTAACAAAGGCACAGAGATGTGGCATCGTGTGGGATGAGATGAGTTGATTCCTCTACTTTTAGCATTGATGTGATTTTAAAGATGTTTCATGAGAGTGGTACCCTAGGATTCTAAGACGGGCCCCATGACCTCCTACCCCAGCATTATTCTCATAATGACGTTAACAGAAGTGGGCAAGGGATGGTGCAGCTTGACTCACACCACTCAGCAGCTGGCTTTAGGATGGGTAGGTATTAGGGTGAGGGTGGCTGAACGTAATCCCATAAGTCCTTTCAAAACAGAGGTTTCTCTGACAGCTGACAGACTGAGATGTTGGAGGCATTTGACATGTGAGCAGGATTTGACGTGAGGAGCTTCTTTCATGGCTAAGGATTTTCTAAAACTGAAAGTACAAATCCATTGATTAAAAAAGCCACATTAGATACAAATAAAATTGATATATAAACATAAAAGCCACATATAGATAGATCATAAAGTCCCCATTGAAAGTAAAAGACAAACAGAAAATATTATAAAGCAGGCAAAATGGTAGATGATTTCTTTTTTTATGGGATTATCATTTTAGTTGTCTTTTCGAAAAACAAACTGTTGCATTAGTGTTTTTCTTCATTGTATGTTTCTTTTGTTTTATTAAAACCTGCTTTTATCCTTTTCTTCTACTTTTTGGATTTTATTTTCTACCCTTCTTCAATTATTGAGGTGAATACTCAGATTATTGATTTTAAGCTTTTCTTTTTTTAATTTATGAGTCTTATTTTTATTTTAAAATATTCAAGGGGTTCAAATGGATACCTGGTATAATGCTTAAGCTGGGGGCTTTTGGTGTGTCTGTCACCAGAATAGTACTGTACCCAATAGCTGACTCTTTAACATAAAATGAATGTCATTATACATTGCCTAAAATCTTAAAAGTGAAGAAAGGAAGTACAGCCAGCCTTCCACATCTGCAAATTCAAATGAAAACAATAATAAAAACAACAATACAATAATAAAAATAATACAGATAAAAACATGACCCTATACCATAGCCTTTATATAGCACTAACATTGTATTAAGTATCACAAGTAAACTGAAGATGACTTAAACAGGAGGATGTGTGGGGGTTATATATAAATACTCTGCCATTTTACATAAAAGATTTGAGCATGCATAGATTTTGGTATTTGTTGGGGGTCTTGGAACCAATCCAAGAGACCATTGTACCTGCAAACCTAGAATTTTATGCCAAGCCAAATATTCTACATAATTGCAGTAAAGGTATTTTCAGAAAAATAACAACCAAGAAAATTTATCAACTGGATACCTGAACCAAAATATTTCTGGTTTGGCAGAAAGAAATTATTGTGGAGTGAAATGTAGTAAAGAATGAAGATCAGGCAGAAGGGCATATATATGTAGACACATGATTAACAACAACCATATAAACAGACAGTAATGTGCTAATGGATTTAAGTGTATATCGTAAGTATATAAAATGCGTGACTATGATACCATAAAAAGTGAAGAAGAGTGAATGAAGCTAAAGTCTTTTAAGGTCATTGTATAATCTGGAAATAATTAAAGCATACCCAGTATCATTAATTCTCGTTAAGCCAACGAAGTCTGTAATAGTTCATGAGATAACTTCTAAAGTAATAAGACACTGTACAACTACCAATACAATAGGAGAAATATATTGATGAGATATAATCAAATGAAAATAAGAAGAGAATACAGGGGGGCAAGAAAGCCAAGTTAAACTAATTAAAAAGGATCTCTACAGAGAAAACCATAAAACCCTGAGAAAAGAAATAGGAAAGGACATTAACAAAGGGAAGAACATACCATGGTCTTGCTGGGAAGAATCAATGTTGTTAAAATGTCTCTACCACCCATGGCAGTCTACAGATTCAACGCAATCCCCATTAAAATACCAACAGCATACTTTTAAGAACTGGAAAAAATAGTTCTTTGTTTTGTGTGAGATGAGAAAAAACACAGTATAGCCAAGGAAATTCTTACTGGCGTCACTCTACCAGACTTCTGGTTATATTACAAGTCCACAGTGATCAAAACAGCATGGTATTGGCACAAAAATGGAGACATAGATCTGTGGGACAGAATAGAGAATAGAGAGATGAAACTGTGATGCCCTAACTCCATCCATTTGAGCAAGTGAACCAGACTTACTCCATTTTGTTAAAAGCTTGCCAAACCCCCTTTTGTAACCAAAACAGCCTGTTGATTGAGCAGCAACCCTGTAAAAACAGTAGGAAAATTTAGCTGAGGGATGCAGAATCCCGTGGCAACTGAAAAGAATCTTGTGGAAACCATAATCCTGTCACGAGTCTGTCTGGTCTGTCTGTGAGCAGTTTTTAGACTCCCTGTAAGATCCCAGACCCCTCCCTATAGCTCTAACCTTGCATATATTCTGTAAATGCCTGCTGATGCTAGGGCTTCCCACCCCTGCTTGAAGTGTCATATAAAACCTTTGCACCCCCACTCAAGGGGGTCAAGAGACCTGGCTCTTAATTGGCCAGCCCAGTAAAGGACCCTTGCTTCATTTGAACTCAGTGTGCTGGCATTTCTCTGTAATTCCACTGGTGGTTGGTACAACAAAGCCAGCCTCATATCCACATCCAACCTTTGATAAACCAAACAAAAGCATACACTAGTGGAACGAATCTCTATTCAACAAATGGTCCTGGGAAAACTGGATAACTACATGTAAAACTACTGAAACTGGACCTGCACCTCTCACCACTTAGAAAAATTGACTCAAGATGGATAAAAGATTTAAATCTATGACCCCAAACTACTTCTGTGGAAGAAAGTGTGGGAAAAACTCTTGACGATATGGGCCTGTGGAAAGACTTTATGAAGAAGACACCATTGGCAATCACAACAACAATAAAAATAAATAAATGGTACTTTTGAAGGTAAAAAGTGTCTGCACAGCTAAGGACACAGCAATTAAAGCAGACAACCTTCAGAACAGGGAAAGATATTTGCATGTTATGAGTCTGACAAATAGTTCATAACGAGAATCTACAAAGAACTCATATTAATCAACATAAAAGGAGCAAATAAGCTTATCTGTCACTGGTCAAGAGACATGTACATAACCTTCTAAGAAGACAGATGAATGGCCAACAAACACATGAAAAAAATGCTCATCATCCCTAATCATCAGAGAAATGCAAATCAAAACCACCCTGAGATATTGCCTAACCCCACTGGAACAGCCCACATCACAAAGTCCCAAAACTGCAGATGCTGGTGTGAATGTGGAGAGAAGGGAACACTTCTACACTGCTGGTGGGACTGCAAACTAATATTACCTGTTTAGAAAGAAGTATGAGAATTCTCAAAGGACTGAAAGTCAACCTTCCATTTGATCCCACAATCCTATTACTAGGCATCTACCCAGAAAAACAAAAATCCTTTTACCACAAGACATCTGCATTACAATGTTTACTGCAGTTCAATTTAATATCTAGGATGTGGAATCAACCCAAGTGCCATCTACACATGAACAGCTTAATAAACTGTAATACATGGGATATTATTCAGCCATATTAAAAAATGGAGACTTTACATCTTTTGCATTTACCTGGATGGAGTTGAAGAATATTATCCTTAGTAAAGTACCACAAGAATAGAGAAGGAAATGTCCAATGTACTCAATACTAATATGAAACCAGAAGATGAACAAATATTCACCCATATGAGAGAAAAACACAACTAAAGTCAAATAGGGGGAGGGGGGTAAAGTGGGAGGGAGGATCTTGGAGTGCTCCCACCTAACAGGCATGATGTAAGCCCAGCACCTCCTGGGCGAGGGGCCCCGCTACAACTTGGACTCTACCTAATAAAAACAAACAATGTAACCTAATCATCTGTACCCTGGTATTAAACTAAAAAAAAATTGAAAAAAGAATTTTGATAGTAAGTTGGTAGATTTAAATCCAATCATATCACTAGTTAGGTAATAAAGGACTAATAGCTGTACTTAAAAAATCATCACACTGGACTTTAAGAAATCCGAAAAATCAACATGATTCAATTTTTAAGAAAATATTTGAAACATAAAGATATAGAAAGTTGGAAGTCAAGTCATAGCAAATAATGTATCACGACATTCATTTAAAAAAGCATGTGCATCTGTATTAGTAGTGGAATGTGTGGACTTTTGCACACACATAAAACATTTAGTAGTGGTAGAAATATCAGTTTGGGGGAGTTACAATAACTGTAATTTTGCAGACACCTAATAATACAGTTTCACAATATTCAAAGCCTCAGGGAGACAAAGCCAGCTGTAGAAATAGAGAAATCCTCAAATCATTTTAGAAGATTTTAATGTATCTTTTTGAATACAAAGAAAAAAATTCACTACATCGTAAGACGATTTGAACATGATTGATGAAGTTAATCTAACATCTTAACAATTTAGAAAAATAACAGTATATTCTTTCACAAAGTTAATAGGAACAAATCAATTGTTTCTAACTTATTTTATGAGGACAGCGTTACCATGATACCAAAACCAGACAAAGATACTTCAATAAAAGAAATCTGACATGAATACTTCAACAAAATATTAGCTATTTGAATTTAGGAGCAATGTATGAAGACTTATATCATCAGTAAGTGGAGTTTATCTTAGGAAATAATTTTAACATTTCAAGATCAAAAGATGCAATGTACCATGTTAACAAAATAAAAGAGAAAAAACAGTATGATCATCTCAATAGATGAAACAAAAGCATTTGACAAAACTCAACACCAATTCATTATAAAACCGCCAAGAAAATCTGGAAGAAAAGGAATTTCTTTAACTTGACAAAAGATACCTATAAAAACCTCCCACTAAAATCGTAACTGATGGTGAAAGACTGACAGCCTTCCCTCTGAGACTACAAGAAAGGAAGGGCATTTTCTGCTGTCACTCTTACGAGGGTTAGGCTGGATATTCTGGCAAGTTCCATTGACACACAGAAGAAACACAAGGCGTGTAGTGTGCAAAAGAAGAAGGAAAAGAAGAAGCACTTGTAGTTCTGTGTGCAGAAAGCTTTAATGCATCTACAAAAAAGCTATTTAAATTTGCACCGCAAATAGCAAGGCCAGCAAATAGAAACCCACTGTATTTTTATACAGCAATAAACAATTAAAAATGAAATGTACAGTGCAATACCTCTAAGAATCACAATAAACCTAAAATCCTATAGATAACGTTTAAGAAAATGTGTGCCCCAGGCCTGTACACTAAGCAGAGAAATTATAGAAGACCTAAGTAAATGAAGAGAGATACCCACAATAACAGGCTGAAAGAAAGACTCAGTGCTCTTCAATTCTCTGAAAATTGGTGTATGAATTCAATGTCATCCCAACTGAAATCCTGGCAGGCATTTTTGTAGAAGTTGACACTGATTATAAAATTATATGGAAGTTTAGTGGACCCAGAACAGCCAAAACATTTTTTTTTTTAATATAGAAGGTTTCACGAATTTGCATGTCATCCTTGAGCAGGGGCCATGCTAATCTTCTCTGTATCGTTCCAATTTTAGTATATGTGCTGCTGAAGCGAGCACCAGCCAAAACATTTTTAAAAAGAAGATCAAAGTTGGATTTGCAGACTTACCATAAAGGAACAGTAATGAAGATGGTGTGGTGAGGAAGCAATAGAAAAGCTGATCAGTTTAGCAGCAAAGAATCCAGAGAGAGGTTGCCCGCAGGTTACTTGGTCAATTTATTTTCAACAAAAGTGATGAAGATAATTCAATGAGATGTAAACAGTCTTTTCAACAAAAATGAATTTCACTCCTTACCTCAAACCAGAAACAAAATTTAATTAGAAAATGTTTATTGTAATAAAATGTAGGTTTGTATGTAAAAGCTGAAGATTTTAATCTCCAAGAAGAAAACAAAGGAGATTTTCACCTCTTTGAAATAGGCAAGGAAGACGAAAACCATTAATCATCAAAAATCTTTTGATAAAATTAGACTTCCTCAAATTAATAACTTTTGATTTTTTAAAAGCACCAGTTAAAAAACCTCTATGGTTTATCTTTCAAGGGTACAAGTGAATCTTTCTAAAAGTAGAATATAAACGTCTTAACACAATAAAAAAAAAAGTCTAAAAAAAAGAAGTCGACGACAGCCGCTACACACCTACTTGAATAGCTATCGTTTAAACAGTAACAGGGGAAAACTGGCTAGCCATATGTAGAATTGGACCCGCACCTCTCACCACTGATAAATGTCAATTCTCATTGGATAAAAGATTTAAATTTAAGACATGAAACAATAAAAATTCTAGAAGACAGTGTGGGAAAAATGAATGATATGATTGGCCTGGGAAAATATTTTATGAGGAAGATCCACCCCCCCTCCCCGCCATCATTGCAGCAACACCAAAAATAAATAAATGGGACCTGATCAAGCTAAAAAACTTCTGCATAGCCAAGGGCACAACAACTAAAGCAGACAGTCTTCAGAAAGGGAAAAGATATTTCTGTGCTATGTATCTGACAAAGGGCTGATAACTAGAATCTACACAGAACTCGAATTAATCAACAGCATTTATAAGGGGGCATGAGACTTAAAAAGAAACTTCTCTGAAGATGACAGATGAATGGCCAACAAACACATGAAAAAATGGTCATCATCCCTAATCATCAGAGAAAAGCAAATCAAAACCACCCTGAGATATCACCTAACCCCAGTGAAATTAACCCACATCACAAAGTCCCAAGGCTGCAGATGCTGGTGTGAATGTGGAAAGAAGGGAACACTTCTACCCTGTGGTTGGGACTGCAATGTTACAGCCTTTAGAGAAAGAAATGTGGAGAGTCCTCAAAGAACTAAAAGTAGACCTTCCATTTGACCCCACAATCCCATTACTAGGTACCTGCTCAGAAGGTCAAAATCATCCTACCACAAGGAGATTTGCACCAGAATGTTTATTGCAGCTCAATTCATAATTGTCAAGACATGGAAGCACCCAAGTGCCATGACCTCATGACTGTGGTGTTTCTATACCATGGAATACGATTCAGGATTAAAAAGGATGGAGACCTGACATCTCTATTTACCTAGATGGAGTTGAAACACATTCTTCTTAGTAAAGTATCATAAGAACAAAAAAGCAAATACCCAAAGTACTCAATACTAATATGAGACCAATATATACACAACTACACACCCACATATAAGTAAAACACATGTAAACTCAGGTGAGAGGGAAGAGGGAGGAGGAAAGGGCCAAGGGCAGGAGGGAGGGTGATTGGCGGGGTCTCACCTAATCGCACAATGTCAGGGTGTTCAGCACACCCCCCGGGTGAAGGGCTCAACTACAACTTGAACTTTACCTTACAAATGAAAACAGTGCAACCTAAATATTTACACGCTCATGTTAATTTGGAAAACAAAACAGTAATAGTACAAAGTAGAATAACCAGAACGTTCATGCTTTCCTGGTGGGAATGAAAATTGGAGCCATTTTGCAAGACTGTGAGTTTCAGTACACCTTTATACGCACATGTGACCAGACAGGGTCACTCTCTGGTTGTCACTGCAGAGAACTGAGAAGTCATGTCCACACAACAACTCATGTGTGTGCACACTTACAGCAGCATTACTCCTTGTAACTCAAAACTTGAACCCACCCAGCTCCCAACAGCCGGGAAATGGGGCCCACTCCAGGAGGGACAGTCATCCCAGAGAACACCACTCAGTGGAAAAGGAGAATGGATCACTTCATGTGTGATGACACAGTGAATTTCAAAAACATGCTAAGTGACAAAAAAGTAGCTCAAAGTAGTCTACACTATGATTCCATTTACAAAAGTTTGTAGAATATGAAAAAAGAATCTGCAGAGACCTGCACGGTCCAGCTTCTAGGATGCCCAAGTGTGTCCAGCATGGCCTGAAGAGACACCTGTGTTTGGCCTTGCTTAGTGGGAAAGCAGACGTCTGTGCGAGCCACAGAGTGCACGTGTGCACAGAACATGTCCCCGGCACCTTCCGTCCATCCATCTTTCAGCCACAGTCTCCTCAGCACTCCCTGGCACAGGCTACCTTCCTGAGGCTATGGTCATGGAAAGTGTCCTTCTTGTGGTGTGCACAGGACAGTGATGGTCAAACACTTTGAGATGATCCTGCCCTGGGCGAGTGTGCACTTCAGGGGCCTAAGCCCTGGGCAGAGAGGCTGAGCCCTTGAACCAGCCCTGCCTGGTGCACCAGCCGTCCAGGCCCAGGGCTGGTGGGGGCAGCCCTGCCCTGGGAGCTCCATGGCACAAAGGATGACAGTGCCTCTCCAGACCTGGCCATGTTTATAGAGGTCTTACTCAGTCTGAGATCTCCCCTCAGTAATCCTGGCTAGATTTTCTTTTTGAAGGGTCCATTGCAAAATGATTTGGGAGATGTGCACAGAACACTGTTGACATTCCCCACTGGTGGGGGTCACCCTGTGCTGCAAACCTTGCTGAGAAGTGTTTAATTCAGGGGTTTCCAAACCTGGTCACAGATCTTTCTGCATAGCATTAACTCTGTGACTGTCTCATGAGCACCAATGATGAAGGCAGCATGAAGGATCCAGTTTTCCCTTCCCTGGAGGCCACAGGCACAGGAGAGTGGTTCGGGCCACCATCTGAACAGTTCTCAGGGCAGTCTGGGTAACACCAAAATCTCCCATGTTGGCTTCTGGTTCTCGTCAGAGCCACAGAAGAGGATGCCAAGTTCTTCAGGAAACTGCCCTGTGGTGTCCGGGGAGGAGCAGAGAAATGATTCATCCCTGCTCTCATCCAGGAGGGTGCACTGGGAATGCCCGGTCACTTTGCCCTTGGAGGTTCGGTGCACAGAATAGTTAGGCATCTTTTCAGGCTGCTCCTTAGGCCAAGCATGAAGAAAAAACGTCGCTGCTTTGGGCTTTGCTGCCTAAGTCCAGAATCCAGAGCAGGATACCTGCCATATGGCACACAAGGATCACTAACTTAACACGATAAATTCAGGGTGACACAGCACATTCCCCGCAAGAGATTTAAGCCTACAGTGGGTACAGGACATTGACATTGTACAAATGTTCTGAAGTAGTCCATCCTCTGGAAAAGGAAAGTGCAGAGATTTCAGAAGTCAGGCACAAGGGATACTTGAAACAAATGCTCAAAAAAATGAGAACCATCTGCCCCATTTTTGCTGTACCTTTGTATAATAATTTAAAAAACAAACAAAAACTTCTTTTCTCACTTGGGCTTTTATGGGGGGGTGGGAGCTGTGGTTTGGGGGTGTGGGGGAGGCACACTGTGAATGGAAATAGTCCGTGGAAATACAGTGCCTGGCGACAGCCAGTGCCAAAGTGAGGTTCTTCCATATCACGATAAGATTACCCAGTCTCATGCCCCCACTGTGGCAAAATCTGTGGGCTTTCCCCATGACGATCCTATTCACACCCTTATTAATTAGGCTGTAAGTAATGAAATAATTAATCAGACAATCATGACCTAGTCTTGACTATGTTTTAGTTACATTCCTTTAAGGAGAACCTCGAGGTCCACTCTTGCTTTGGAGAAAACGAGTGATCCCTCATCTCAGCTACTTAAGCAGTTTGATACGAGGACCAGATGTTAAGGATGAGAGTGTGCTTGCTCCACAGGCCAGCACGGGGCAAGCCTCCAGCAACGTTCCTTGTCAGAGTAACACAGACTGACAGGGGCCAGCTCACATCTGGCAGAGCGGTGACACCCACACACGGGTTTGATATTTCTGATGGAATCAAATGCTCAGCAATACCTATGGCAAAGCCAGGGGTGAACATTCCTGCAATGGAATTTTGGAGCCAGAAGGCCAGAATATTTCACCAAAGTATTTAGGTTGGTGGAGAGAAAAGGTCACACATACACACACACACACACACACACACACGTGCATGTCAAAGGTGACAAAAATGCTGTCTAGATAGATGTAGATTTGTTTTAAAATAAAGGATCATGATGGCTTTGGAATATCTTCCAATATTGATTTGTTTCCATTTATAATGTTGAAAGGTCTTCTTTGATTAGTTTTTTAGGGAAAGCCTTGAGAATTTGTTTTAAATTTCAGGTTATTATGAGGGAACAATTAGGTTACAGTGTTTTCATTTGTTAGGTGAGGGCCCTATTGTAGCGGTGTCCCACACCCAGGAGGGGTGCCACGTACCCTTACATTGTGGCCATTAGGTGTATACTTAAAAAATGTACATTCTTATTAAAATCTAATCACTATGTATTAAGTTTAAAAAAAAACAGAAACTATTTGTTAATTTTAAATTAAGTAACCTTTTACATGCCTTTGTTGTGTCTCCTTTTTGTTGGAAAGTACTTGAATATCTGGTTACAGCTCAAAGGTCCACAGTTTCAGGTTATCCTCCCCATGGGCATTGGTCATTTGTGACCCTAAGAGCGTTTTGATTTGAGTTAGGTAGGAGAGTGTAAGTTCCCAGCAGTAAGTGGTCAAAAAGCAAGGAAACTACTTTGGGGACATGTTGCAAAAGGCATGGGTGTTCTATTACATTTGTCCATATTTTTATAAGATCTTTCTTAGTGCCAAACAATGATTTTTAAAATGCCATCTACTGAGAGCCCAGTCAGTTCCATCCACAGTTGTTTAGATGCCCTGGTGATACCAGCGAGGTGAGGCTAAAACGCTAATCTGAGTATGATGTCATGACTCTCAAAGCCAGTGAGGCTCTCATCACATTCTTTGATTAACAGCTCTGTAATGCCTGTGTCATCTTCAAATGACTGGTACCATCCTCTTCAGCAATGACTTTTGCTAATGGGGAAAAATGTCCATGTTAAATTTCCTTTTGAAGAATTGTTTTGAAAAAAAATATGGCTTTTTAAATAAATGCTTGGATTTTTGGCCATGCACCATAGATAAGACTCGGTTTTACCTTGCAAAAAAATATTCCAGTCGTTTTGATTTGACATATCACACAGAAATGCGTTCCTATAGAAATCTTCTTTCAATAATTCACATTGCTCATTCTAGTCTGCATAAAATTTAACTATCCATTCTTGCAGAGATAAAATTTAGGCTAACATCTGTCTCTGTGATAACCAATGTGCTTTATGTGATAAGACAAGTCCACGTTGAATATCCCCTCGTTAGTTCAACTTGAGCATGTTACAAAACTGAGAACGCCATGCTGGATTGGCACAAAATACTGCATAGTTAACAATACTTACAACTTCTTGCAAAGCTCCACTCTAAGTAGTAGCTTGAGCACAGAGATTTTGCTGATGTAAGATACAACAAAAGAAATGAGAGCACCTGGATCCGTTAATACTTTTTAAAAATCTGTACAATAAACCCTTCGTGTTCTCCTGCACGTACACTCACCCAATTTACAGATTCAGTCCAACTTCATGACATTTCTCGTGAAAGTTACTGATAGTATCTATTCCATTGTTCTGTTCTTATGAGTGCCCAAAGCTAGTAACTAAGTTTTTGTAGTGACGAAAATCTTCCGTTATGACCCAAATGAAGCATAAAACCTGCAGAGTCATTAGTATCAGTTGCGTCACTCAAAGCAATTCAATATATGTATTTTCCTTTTGAACGATTGCATGAACTTTTTCTGTTAAACTGAAGGCTACTTCAGGCTGCCAATCAGTTATGCTTTTCCTTGAAAGAGGCAGTTGTCTGTACTTTGAAAGATTATTGGGGTCTAAGCATCCTACAATTTCCACAATACATTGGGTCACAATTTCTACATCATTGACTGGCTTCCCTTTTTTGCCAAGTACATAAGCTACTTTATAAGTTGCTGTGGTGTCATTATTTCCAGGTCTTATTGATGCTTCAAATAATTCCTTTGCTCTTCATATTTTAATTTCTGTGATACAGCTTTTTTCTTTTCTTTTCTTTTTTTTTTTTTTTTTGATTGATGGAGTCTCACTTTATTGCCCTCCGTAGAGTGCCATGCCATCACAGCTCACAGCAACCTTCAACTCCTGGGCTTAGGTGATTCTCTTGCCTTAGCCTCACGAGTAGCTGGGACTACAGGAGCAATACAGCTTTTTAAGCCTCTCCCTCTACTTTAAAATACTTCAGTCCTTATGAGTGTTATAATGCTGATAAGCATTGAATTTCTTTAATATTGATATTGCAGTACAACAAAGCAAGCAAATCATCTTTTCTTTAGCAGAAACAAGATGATATTGCAATTCCCAATCCTCATTAAGAAATCTGTTTTACTCCTTCAGCATTCTCTTGTCCTCTTTGACATGATGGTCTGATAAGCAGACAGAATTTAAAACCACTGCCAAGTTGTGCAACTATTCAAAACTTCCACTTCAAACATTAACACAGTGCAGCACTGTCACATCTGCTAACAGACTGGGGTGCTCGACCCCCATAAACTCTCACCAACCAGCCTCGAGCTGCAGCTACAGTCAGGCAGGGAAGTGAGAACTAAATCACAAGCGTGGCAGCCACTGTTTAGCCCTTATGGCTCACCAATGTTCTAAGTGCCCGGGTCAGTCTGGGAGGATTATTTCATTGAAACTTATTCTTTTAATATAATTTTAAATGTGTTCATTTTAAAAATGAAATAAAAATACGAAAGACAAAATATATCAATAAAAATAGAAGGATTTGCTCTGTAAAATTTGGATGCAGTAAAAAAACCACATTTATGGACCTAGAAGGCCACAGGTACCTTTAAGGTTGGGGTTCCCCAGTCCCGCCCTGGGGTAACACTGGTGTAATCTACCCCCAAGTCATGGGACTTACTGCCTCAAGTCATAACCCAGTGATCTGAGTTGGGAGGGCCCAAATTTAGACTACAATCTCAGAAAAAAAATGTGATTGCAGTGAGGAAGGCTGAAAGTGTGCTGTGAGCTGTGCACAGCAGGGCTAGGAAGACATCGTGGCCGGGATGGTCTAGACCAGTGTCTTTCAACCTTTTCTATCTCACAGGACACTTGAACCTACAGTGTCAACTTCCACAGCACACTTAAATTATGTGTATCAGAAAAAAAAAAAAAGAGAGAAAAAAGTATATACTTAACTGTGCTTTGAAGTTCTTTCAAAAATAATTTAATTATCTTTCAACCACAGCACACAGGTTGACAATCGCTGGTCCAGAGCAAGATGCCACTCTCCGGCCCACTCAGACAGCACCATCTAGCTCAGAGGTGAGCACCATTTTTAGTGTCAGTTCACAGACACCCATGTTACTCTGGTCTGTACACACCAGAGGAGGGGAGGTGCTTGTCTGGAAAGCTGTGTAGGGAATGATTCCCAGGCAGAGTCCAGCTGCATCGGGACAGATGCACCATTCTGGGGCAAGATAATCTACTCCAGATTATCTTATTTTAAATAGTGTATCATCCACTGGGAAATAAGTTATATGCTCTCACCCAATTTAATAATATAATCAAATGTTTTCACTGATGCTTTCCCCACCTACCCCCCACCCCATCTCTGTCCAGCTTTACGTGTTGACTGTGGAAAGCAATTTCCATCTAGCATGTCAGGATCCTGCCCTCCCTCCATTCCTGCTCTGGGGCCCTGCCTGTGATTCATCCCAGCTTGGATGACTCTATGTTTACCCCTAGATCAACAGAGAGAAAGTGGAGGGGGCTGGTTCTGAACTTGGAAGAGGATCCTTTGATTAGGACCTGCTGGGAGGAGGAGGGGAAAATTAACAAGAATAAAGAGGCTTTTCCTGTGCTTCTGTCCCCAAGGGTGTTTAGATCTCCCCAGGCTTTCTCCACCTTGCTCTCTTTGCATTCTGAACGTGCTCCCAGGCCTGGCTCTGCAATTCTAGGACCAGGCTGGGCACTGCTCCCCCCACGCAGAGGAGCACAGCCCCCAGTCTGGGAGACACAGACACCTGCAGCTCCCAGGTGATGCCCTGGGCGCTGCCCCCTGGACTGAGTGAGGCACCCTGGCTGGGTGTCATGGCCCACCAGCCACAGAAATTATAACAGACTAATGGGGATTTTTAAGCTTCAATAGCGACTTATTTTCAAAAAAAATGCAGCACGCTGCTCTCCACGGTGATTCATTTTCTGCAAGTGTTTAACAGGCAGAAGTTATTTCTAAGGCAGAGCCCTCCCGGAGGAGCAGGGGACGGCTCCTCATCAGTCCCTCGTTCTGAGGGTGACTCTGGAGGGTGGAGAGATGTGTTTCCACGGGTGTGGACTCTGAGCAGAGGGCAGTGTGCCCTGCTTTCCCGCACAGATGGGGAGGGAGGCTCTGGAGCTGGAAGGGCTTTTGCAGGAGTCCCCAGTAAGCTTTGACTTGGCGGGCGATGCTGCCCTTATTCACTGCTGTCTTTAAAAAATAAGCGCAGTGTTATTTTTTGTTTTTTTTCAATAAAAAGCCTTCATAAAAATTTGAAACACATATACAGTTATTAGCAATCAACTTTAAATTCAACTAAGCTCTTAAGAAAATACTTGAGCAGGTGAGTGATATGTTTACTAGAAGGGAAGAATTCAAACGCCCGCTCAACCCGCACATGGTTACTCCTGGGTGGACAGAATCCAGTCGGCTTTTGACTTCAGTACACGGAGCCCATCTGGAGAACACAGGGAGACCTCCAAGATCTCCCACAGTTTGGATAAGAGTCTCCTCCAAACCTCATGTGTTGGAGGTGAGCTTGGTGAGAGGTGTTCAGGCTTTGTGCCATCCTCTTCCTTGAGGTGGTGAGTGAGTGAATGAGTTCTAGCTCTATTAGTTCCTGCCAGAGCTGGTTGTTAACAGGGGCCTGGCTCCCTCTCCCCTCTCGCCTTGCCTCCCCTCAGCACAACACTGCTTTCTTCTGCCATTAGGGGAAACTCCTGCTTCAGAGGAGCAGATGCTACCGCCAGGCTTCTCCTAGTCTGGCCTGCAGATAAACTGCTTCTCTTTGAAAATCACACAGCCTTGGGCACTCCCTAAAGCTGCACAAAGGAACTATGGCAGCATCCCAGGCACAGATCAGATCCCATACCCACTGCTGCCCCTTCTCCAACCTGGGAACCTTCCCTGAGGGGCAGCAACCGGGCCCGCCTGCCCTGTTCTTGGCTCGGTTTCCTTACAGGCCTCTCCACAGTGGCTGCTCTGTGAGTATCTGCAGCGAAGGGATGGGCTGGAGAAATTGCTTCTGTTGGAGTAATGAGTGGCTGAGGAGTAGAGGGAGGTTAAAAGTAGAAAAAGATTTGTGGGGGAGGGGGAAAGGACATTTTCTTTCTACTGTTCTAAATCACATGGAATTCTAGCCAACCTGCTTCCCAGATAATAAAGAAAACGTTTGTTTCTACCAAAATACCCAATGCAAAATAAAATTTAATTTTACTCCCTTTATTAACTGGAGACATGTTTGGGGCATCTGTGTTCAGTAACTCTGAAATATAAAACCTTTCCATTATATGCCAAATAAACTGCATCATATGAACAGGTTCCTTTTAAAAATTTGATTGGGGGGGGGTTCTTTTTTTTTTTTCAACCTTCCCAGGCCACTACAACTTTAAAACAGTCTAGCATGTGCATGGCGATTAAAAAGATGCTCGGTGATAACTTCTATGATTGAATGTCAGCACAGAAGCAGACATCCCAGCCTGTGTCCTTAGGAGATGTGCATAAGGGCTGCCCCAAAATTTGTTACCCCAAAGCTCTGTATTTTTCTTTTTCCTCTTTTTGGCCAGTCCATGCTGGGAGCCCAGCCTGGGCCCTGGGCCCTCTGATCTGCAGCAGGGGCCACATCCATTTTGTGGCTTTTTCTGCTCAGGGCATGTGGGCAACTATCACATTCACAGCTCTGGCCCAACCCTTCCAGTCCCCCAGGTTCATGTACCCTCATTGCCACGTGTTTAACAAGAATAAGTAACTTACTCTGTCAAAAATGCTGCTGCCATTGCCCCCCAAATGTGTTCCTCATCTCTGTGAGTGGTGGCCCCACATATTCAGTGTCGAAGCTGAAAGTCAAGGTGGAGTATTTCATTCATCCCTTCTTTAACCCACGTATTTGCTATGGACTAAATGTCTGTGCCCCCCAAATTCACACATTGAAACACTAATCTGCGATGGCTTTTTGGAACTGGTTTTTGGAGATGGGACCTCTGGGAGGTATTAGAATGGAGCTGAGCCTTCCTGAGCTGGATTAGTGCCCTTATGTAAAGAGACAGGTGGTCTCTTTGGGTCATCAGGATGGAGCCCTCCTGAGCTGGATTAGTACCCTATGTGAAGAGATGGGAGGTTTCCTTAGGTCATGAGGATGGAGCCCTTCTGAGCTGGATTAGTGCCCTAATGTGAAGAGATGGGAGGTCTCTTCAGGTCATGAGGATGGAGCCAGTAATACCTAAATGGGTGCACCTGAGCCACAGCTGGATGGACGGTACTCCCTGAGGGGCTCCTGAGGCAGGAGGTGAAAACATTTCTTTTTTTTGCAGTTTTTGGCCAGGGCTGAGTTTGAACCTGCTACCTCTGGTATATGGGGGCTATGTCCTACTCCTTTGAGCCACAGGTGCTGCCCCAAGGTGAAAACATTTCTCTCCACCTGTTGGAGACAACCCTCCAAGCCAAAGCCACTGGAAGGGAAGACTGTCCCCTCCTGGCCCCTCCCAGGCCTCACCCCTCCTGCTTTGGCCAGGCACCCACTGCCCTTGATGACGAGCGACACTGGCTCTGAGGGAAAAATGAGGGGGCTGTGGTTATTTCTAAGAATTCATACTTTATTTGGGTTGTTATATTATGCATTATCATTTGTTTCCATTTTAAGAGATATTCAACATGAGTAAGATTATTTCTTCACTTTGCAGTTGCTAGCTATATATGTAATATGTAATTATCTATTATGAATTCTTCCATGGAGAAAATGAGAATTTTCAAATCCTTTACTATTCACTATATATTATAAAGGTGGAAAAGGCTGATGAGATAGGACCCAGGTGATAGCTAGTACAAACCTCCCTGTGTAATTCAGATCTCTCTTTAGCTTTGCTTAAATTCTCTGTTTAAATGCCATTGGTGCTCAGAGGACAAGTCATTCCTTACAGTTTTATTTGACAAAATGATTATCCACAAGTGCTCATTGTCCCCATCATTTTCATAGCCATGAATGCAAATTTAAACCATTGTAAATGAGTCTTCTGTTAATATCTGCATAACTACACCATGCATTATTCTGGGCTGCTCCTAGCCGGTGTGAATAATAGAGTCACTCCAGCAATTTCCATGTTTATCAAAAAGCTTTGTGAAGCCAAAAACCAAGGGTAGGCAATGTGCTGTAAAAATGTATTTCCTGGGTCAGATTACAGCCCTCAGTTAATTGCACTGACCTGTGTAACTAGTGAAGAAAAATGCTGTAAGTTAAAAAAAAAATAAATCCTACAAGAATTGTGGTGCTGGAACATTTGTGGGAAAGTAAGCATTTGCTATTAAATTATTTGTCTTAGTTTTTTAGTGTTTCTACAGAAGATCCAGAAAGTTTTGAGCGTCTGGTAAAGGGTTTATGATCATGGTTTCCCAGAAGGGCAGGGGACCTTGAGGATGCCCACAGCCCCCCATGGGGTTTCAACAGTGATGTAGCACACTTTTGCCAAATAAATTACACCCAAACACATACAACAGTGGCCCTAAAGCCAAGGAAGGCTAGATAGTATTTAGTGACCTGAGGGATCATTTTAATGAACCAATTAATTAATTAGATTTAAAAATAGCCACCAGAAAGGAAGTTCTCCTAGAATGACAAAGTAAGGACTTCTGAAAATCCCCTCCTCTGTAAAACCAGGCAAGGAGGACGTTGGAGGAAACTATTAATAATCACCTTCTGAGAATTCTGGAGATCAGCCAAAGCCTGGCAGCTATGCAAGGACAATTTACTCAGACAAATGACTACAGCCACAGTGAGGACTGAGAACTTTGTGGTGTGTCTCTGTAGGGGAGTTTAGAATCAAGAGCTTCCTAACCATGGAAGCTGTGAAAACCAGCAGCTTAGCAGCCATGGGAGGGTCAAAACATGTTGGGAATTCCCTCATAACCTCCAGTGGTTCTCAACCTTCCTAATGCTGCAACCCTTTAATATAGTTCCTCATGTTGTGGTGACCCCCAACCATAAAATTATTTTCGTTGCTACTTCATAACTGTAATTTTGCTACTGTTATGAATCATAATGTAAATATCTGATATGCAGGATGTATTTTCATTGTTACAAAGGGGTCATGACCCACAGGTTGAGAACCGCTGCTCTAGACTCATAGAAATCTCTTTGTTGGACCTGTTTGGTGGTTTTAGTAGAACAAATGATGGTCCCTGAAGATGGCCACATCCTAATTCCCAGAGCCTTACATGGCAAAAGGCCTTACAGATGTGAATAAGGAAGGACCTTGAGATGGGGAGAGTATCTTGGGGTGTCTAGGGGGGCCCAGTGTGTACACGATGAAGCACGAGGGACAGACACAGGGCAGATGTGATAATGGATATAGGAGCTGGAGTGAGGCAGGCTCGGTCTAATGGCTGGAGACAGGCCCTGAACACAGGCAGGCCCAGGAATGCTCTAGAACTTGTGGAAGAAGCATGGGTCTGCTAACACTTTGATTTTAGCCTGATAAGACACATTTAGACTCCTGACCACCAGAACCATATGATAACAAGTTTGTGTTGTTCTAAGCAACTAAATTTTGACACTGTATTACAGCAGCAATAGGAAATTCACACAGATTTGGTATTTGTAAGTGCAGTTCTGGCTTTGGGCAGTTAGCAAAGGCTAGACTCATGCTGAGGAACATGGTAGAGAAAGCTTAGATTGCCCTGGAAAGTTAACTAAGTGTGGTATTCAGCACTTGGGTGGTGAGGACCAACAGGAAGCGAGGATCAGGGCAGAGAAAGCTCAAGTCATCTCACACAGACACTTGTCGCTGGAGATGTTGGTGGGGACGGTTCAGGGAGAAATGGGGAACATGGCACTGGGGACTGGAGGGAAGGGGCCTGTTAATACTTAGTGGCCATAAGCTTAGCTGAAGTGCTTTTGCATGGAATGAAGAATTTGTAAATGATAGATTGTATATTTAGGAGCAATTTCAAGCAGTGTTGAAGGAGTAGCTCAGTTTCTTCCTTTTTGCCAATAGTAAAATGTGATAGGAAGGAGATGAGTTGAGGAAATAAACTGCTAACCAAAAAGGAGCCAGGATTTCATGATATGAGAAATTCTCAGCATAAACAGATTGCAAGAACAGCTACATCTGAGAGACTCAGTCAGAAAAGTGTGTTCTAGAGAAAAAGCCAAGACTGTGGCTAGACTACTTTTTGTACTTTGTAAAGACCAAAAGTTAGATTATTCAATCCTACAGAGGGCTCTCTGAAGACAGCAGACCTGTGATTCTGGGACCCATGGGGCCATCCCAGCAAATCAAAGGACACTAGACAATAATATGAATGGACACAAATAAACAGACCAAAGACACTGACTCCATGGGCAAACACAAAAAATAACAGATGTGTTTTGTTTGTAAAACTTTTCTTTTGTCAAATTTATAAGACAAATGTCTATACTACCTAAAGCAATCTACGGATTTAATGAAATACCTATTAAAGCATCAATACTTTGATGTAGAAACCAAGTGTGAATGTGCAGGGTGATGTGGATGAAAAGGTGGGCTGAGGGCAGACTGTGGAGAGCCATGAGTGTCAGCGGGAGAATGAACTACTACTTTCTGTAGACAAGTGGAGAGGCAGCACAATAGGAATTTTCTTTACAACCATCAATCTACTCTCAGCAGGCAATTAGGGTTGCGAGAGGAAGCTCCAGAAGGGTGGAAACTATTTGGAAGACTATGATAATAGTCTGGGCTTGAGACAACAGGAGCTGAACTGGGGGCTAACAGTGAAATGGAAAGGAAACAAAGGGATGGATAATTCCACACATCACTGAGGACAAACCAACAGAACTTGGCAACTGATTCATTCTGTAGTTTGTGTTTGCTTCATCTATGCATTAACTTCCCCAGCAAAAGTCCCTCCTAGCCTAGCCTGTGATTACTGAGAGGGCCTCAAGTCAAGTCATTCCCTTCCTTCTCCAAAATATAACTATATGCAATAAAAACTTGATGCAACATGATTAGCCAACAGCAGATGGGTTATTCCCCTGATGCTGGCATGACATCAGCTCCTCTGAATTCAGTTATGATAGTTTGGAACTCCCCACAGAAGAATCATATTCAGCATCTTGAACCAGGGCATTGTTCCCTTGAGCCAGAATCTTAGATTCTAACATGTACTATTGTTCAAGGAGAGAATTTGAACTTGTAGGCATGATACATATGCTTTCTGCAGTTCTGCAACTGCTGGGGTATGTGTGTGTATAAACAATCTTCCCCCAGAAAACCTCACTCATTTTTCCCAGGAGCAGGACAGACCTTGTGCACCTGCCTAATGTTTTCAGGTGTGGGTGCCATGATCATCTGCAATAGAAGTTAGCCTCTTCTCACTGCTTTTTGTCTTTCTCCTAGAAACATAAGAAGAATCTTTGTAGGTAAACACTGGAAAGGAGGCACAGAAAATAGGGCAACAAGAGCAGAGAGAGAGAAGAAGGAAAGGAGGAAAATAGGCGATAATCAGGGCCAGGAAGAGGGATAGAGAAAGGTGGGAGGAAAAGGAAGGAGAGACTAGCTAAGGAGGGAGTGCAGTGGTGGGAAAGACAGAAGATGCTGCTGACCAGTGGGGGAAGTGATCCATGTTTGGGGCAGAGCGAAGCTGAGACCTTTACACATGGCACATGGCCACACTCTGCAGCCTTCACTCCCCTGATCTGTTCTTTTTCTTCATCCACAATTTAGTCCTAGGAATGCCAGGCTTTTTATGTTTGGACTGTGACTTGAGGTTTGGGCTACAATTGCTGCTGAACACAGAGAAAAGGAATGTGCCCAAAGAGACATGCCCTGTTCTCTCCTCCCTCCTTCCTCAACACACTGATCGTCTCCAAAGGCTGCTTCTACTCTGTGCAGTTGCCATGTTCTAGGAAGTAACCTCCCCATCAGCAGAGCTGCCTTGACCTTTCCAAGTGCACATGTGGACTCTCACCTGCTTCTGACTTCCCGGCCCCCCTGGGATGGTTTTTCCCTTAGAATGTCCAGTACATATATAATCTGTCTTCCTTATTTCTAGACCTTCAAACACAAGGCTCAGTGCTCACAATCCCTCAGGAAAAACAAACTCTTCTGCCACCTTCAGGGATCAGGTCAGTGGTAAAAAGTTACAGGCCTCAGTTGGTGACGCTTACAGGTAGAGCATGGTCATTCATTTCCATGTTTGCCCCACATCAGAGGGACTCCTGTCAGGTAGTGCGAATGGAAGCAGAAGACAGGGAAGGTGATCCCAAGGAGACCATGTGATTTGCTAATGGCAACCCCACTATACACATGCATTTGTTTATTGCCCCATGTCAAATAAACATCCATTGATTACCTACCACATGCCAAAATATATGCCTCACATGTAAAAATCAATTGACATAGATCCCTATCCCCCAGAAATAGTCTTTTAGGAAAGATAGGTGTGAAAACAAGTAATTAATACATAGTAGGAAAAACATGGAGCATCCCAAAGGTCACCATACATATGTACATAGGGAAAATGGAAAATTGTAACTAAAGTTATCCTTTATTTATAAAATATTTACAAAATTTTTATTCATGTATATATATAAATATAAAAAATATAAAATATAGTGTAAGCATGTTAAATTTTCCAGTGTGTGGTGACTTTTGGGACAAACTATTAAGATGAAATGATGTAAGTTTTAGATTTTAAAGGAAGCATTTAGCTCAGGACCTAGTATGAATAAAGGGGACTCTGGGCAGAGAAAATGGTATGCCATATACCACAGCATATAAGAACCAAAGGATAGGTTTTTATGGGTCTATCACAAGGGTATGAAAATATGTGGTGGGAAAATGACAAGAGATGAGGATAGAAATCTAGGAGGGGTGAAGTTAGAAAAGCCTTGCATGAAAGGCCTGGATTCAGTTAGGATTGGTATAGGAGACACTGAGAGTCATTGAGAAATTAATACATATTAGGTGGCATCATAAGGAAATCTCAAATTTAGAAATCACAACAGTCTAAGCAATGCAAGTAGAAAAAAAATAAGTTATACCAGAGGTCAGAAACTTTCTATAAAGGGCCAGATAGTAAACATTCCAGGCTTTTTGAGCCATTTTATCTCTTTTATTCTTGTTGATTTCTGTCATATTTTGTATTGTAACATAAAGGCAGACAGAGATAAGACATTTTGAAAACTGAGCATGTTGTGTGCCAATAAAACTTTATTTACAAAAGTAGATTGTGGGTTGGATTTGGTCCACAAAGCCATAGTTTGCTGATCTCTGTGTTTGAGGAATTTTTCCAAATAGGATGACAAAGACTTATAGATGCTTCCTTATGTGTGTTCATAGAGTATTTGGAGCTCTTTCCCCAACTAAGCATATCGTTCCATGAAGACAAAACAAACCAAAAAGAATCGACCAAGAATTGATTCAGGAAAGAACTGAACCCATCAACCAAAACAATAGGACCAGCAGCATGGTCTGTCCACAGGATGGCTGGGCTTGATTTGGAATGAAATTTCCACGTAATCATGAATTCTGGAAAGTACTTCTCATAGTGACTCTCCTGAATCCTCACACATCTGTAGAGGAGACAGGAGGCAGAGCAATGTCTTCTATGTGCCCGATAGCTAGTCACAGCTTTTCCCTACAGCAATGATCTCAAGCCACCAAAGCATCCCTTTGCCAATCCTAGTCCTGAGATTTCCAGTGCACTGGCACCCCCAGGGCTGTCAAGTAGGGCCAGCACTATCACTGATGCAGGTACACTTCTGAGACTTGTTGCTGTCCAACTAGATTCTTCCCCTTGGGGAAGCAAACAGGCATCAGGTAGATGACACGGGATCCTGAGTCAGAAAAGCCCTGTTTGGAATCTAGTATAAATTTAAGGGAGTTAGTTAATCTCTCTGATCTTCAGGTGCCTCATTTACAAACTGAGGATTTTTAGTACCTTCCTCATATGTCATAAATCTCAAATGTATTGGAATGACATGCATGGAAGTATTGGAATGACAATGCATGGAAGACAGAATCCAGCATATATGGAATGTTTTAAAAACATGAAGAATTAACATTACCTTTTGTTTTTTAACTTCTGTAACTATTTTAGGAGCTCCTGGGCCATGGAGGTAGAATGGGGGTCTTCCCCTCTCAAGAAATATGGATGATTTCCCAGTGACACTGCTTAGTTTACAGGGCCCCGCTCAGTATCAGGAAACCACCCAATGTGTCAGTACTGTGGCCATGTGCTTTCCATATGTTTCCTCATTTAATACCCCCAAAACTCCCAGGGAAAAGGCTTCCCCTCACCCTGCTTCATTTCTATTTAGGGAAAACCAATGCTCAGAAAGGTTGGAGCATGCTCCTGCAGTGACACATCTCATCAAGGCCAACCCAGGACCCAGACCCAAGTCTGCACACAAGTGCATTCTTTCTCAGTACCACATCATGCAACTGTAATTATTTATGTATATGGCTTAACACCACTGCTTCCTATTGATGTTCTCTTGATATTAAGGCACTCCCCATAGACTGTAAGATCCTAGCAGGCAGTGAGCTTATAAACATTTCTACATGTCTCATAATACTCAACACAGTATCTTGCACATGGTGAAGCTTTCTATGGTTCTTGAACAAGCAGATCTGCATCCTGTCCATTGCTTCCTATACGTCTTCCCTCCACACACCCTAAAGGGCCCCCAGTGTGCTGAGTCATGGCAGCCCTACCTCATGAGTCCAGAAAGGCAGAAGGAGTGGCCCCCACATGATGCGGAAGCTGGGAACTAAGAACTACATCTGGGCCTCAACCTCTGCCTCCCTGTTCCCCTAGGCAGGGAGATCAATGTCCAAGAACCCAGCACAGTTTGCTCTACTAACTGGGAGAAAGGCTTTCTGAATTTGCTAGAATTCCTTTTACTCTAGTTTCCTGTCCTAACATGAAGTGGATGAATGGCTATCTCTGAAGAAAAAAGTATTTATAGCAATGGGTATCTGATGCTCTGTTCTTGTGAGACTTCCCCCAGCCCCAGTCGTGTGTCTAGATTAGGTCATCAGACAGAATTTGGATGAGCTCTGAACTTTTCTCGTATGTTTACTCAGACCTCTGAACTAGTTGATCTTCTCTTGTTGCAACTTGCCATGAAAAAAGAAAGACATAATGATTTAATAAAAGTATTTTAACTTAAAAAATGAATTTGAACTAAATGGCTATGGCCCCCCTGAAGCTCTTCCCTCTATCTTTAAATAACTCTCTTTGCTTGATTAACAAGGAACAGTGCCTAGATTCAACCCCTTTCCCCACACTTCCACTGGTCCCACTAGCTAAATTACAACCCAGGTGGCCAGGAAAGGGCTTGAAGGCCCAAAGATGAGTGGATCTCAAATGATTTTGGTGACAGCCCCTTCACAATCTAGGACGTGCACAAGGTGTTTTTAGAGACTTTGAAGGCAATGCCTTAAGTCCTGAGTTTACAACCAGGGCTTCTTTTAGTTATAGCATATAAAGGCATAAAGTGCTCTTGAGAGGTCTATGGATATACAAGTGTCCAGTGGGTGGGGCGCCACAAATCTCCACTGGAGGTGCCAAGGGATGTAAAGAGCTGGGCTCCCAGAGAGGCCTGCTACAAACCCAAAGATACTCTTCTGCCCAAACACAGACCTGTGGGGAAAACGTTCACAACAGCAGTTAACATTTTAACATGGGAAAACTGGGACTTTGCTTGTGTTTTTATTTGTTTGTTTTGTGACAGTGCTACTGAGGGGTAAGTTAAGTTAGAAGTCAGGGGTCAAAGAGGGGAATAAGGGGTCAGAAAACCCAGTGGGCTTGACATCTAGGTCTCAGGAAATTTTCAATTTTCTCAATGTGTCAACAGTGCTCAGAGAGCTCGTTTTACCACAATTTCTAATTTGGTTTTTTTGCTTTTTGCCCTAACTCTCTGGAGGCTCTTGTGTACATGGGGTACTGACTCCTATATAAGGAAGAAAACAGCACTGCTCCCGTCCCCTAGGGGTTTGCACAGCTCCTTATAAATAAGTCTCAATTAACCAGTCATCCCTGCGACCTAAAGGAAGCCCTTGCTAGTCCTGGCTCAGCTAGTAAAGTGTGTGCTTGTGCTAAAAGTAATTAAATGGGCTGAGCACAAGTGTCAGAGCTCCGAGGTGGGCCGAGGCATCTTTTGCCAGGGCAAGAGTAGTGGTGGAGCTGCTTTGTTGGGAACATAAGAAAGAGACAGGCAGGAAGAAAGCCCTTTGTCAGCAGCACAGATAACTTTGGTGTACCTGGGATTTGTTGTAAGTGTATTTTGACGGGTTATTATGTCAGTAAAAATATTTTCTTATCTTCAAGACTATTCAGCAGAACAGAGGAAATAATCCCAGTGTGATGTTTAGTTAGCTAGAGGTGTGTCCCTAGTAGCAGCGGTGGGGTATAAGGAGGGGCTCCCTGTAGACCAGGATGTTGAATTTACACTACCTTCTGGATTAATCTTCTTTTCTTGCCTGAACAACCCATGTAAGTGGATAGACAGGCTGGCCACCACTGAACATCTTGCAGAGAAACTGATCATCAAAGACTAATCCTTTTGGGGACAGGGAAAAAAAATGACATTTCATTCCATATAAAATAAATTTCAATTAAAATGACATTTCATTCCATAGAAAAGGGATTTTTTTTTTTTTCTCTTCACTTAAGATGCAATGCTAGGCAACAAGGGGTGTAATTCTTGTAATCAAAAAAGTTTGTAAAACCTTAGGTTTCTGGCCGGGCACAGAAGCTCATGCTTGTAATCCCAGCACTCTGGGAGGCCGAGGGGGGCGGATTCCCTAAGCTCATGAGTTCCAGATTAGCCTGAGAGAGAGCGAGACCCCCTCTCTGGGCATTGTGGCAGGTGCCTATACACTCCCATCTTACTCGGGAGGCTGAGGCATGAGAATACTTTGAGCCCAAGAGTGGGAGGCTGCTGTGAGCTATAACACAACGGTACTCTACTGGAGGCCACAAAGTGAAACTCTGTCTCAAAAAAAAAACCTTGTGTTTCATAAAACAAAGAATTCTTCCTTACTGTACGCCAGCTCAAATCCTGTGATATGCTAATGTGTGCCATAACTCTGCAAGGGGCAAGTGCCTTATAGAGGCTTTCCCAAACTTACGTGACTCTCGGGTCTTTCTAAAAGGAAGCTATTTGCAGGACTGGTATTTTCATTGCAATCTTTTTTTTCCCCTGGGTCTTTCCATCTTTTTACCTTGGTCTCTTTTCTTTAAAAATACAGAGTGCAGACTCGGCGCCCACAGCACAGTGATTACGGTGCTGGTGCTGGTCCCATATACCGAGTCTGGCAGGTTCAAACCCAGTCTGGGCCAGCTAAGCAACAATGACAACTGTAACAGAAAAATAGCCAGGTGTTGTGGCGGGCACCTGTAGTCACAGCTACTTGGGAGGCTGAAGCAAGAGAGTCACTTAATCCCAAGAGTTTGATTTGCTGTGAGCTGTGATGCCACAACATAGTGAGACTCTGTCTCAAAATAAATAAATAAATAAATAAATATACAAGGTGTATGGTTGGGCACGGTGGCTCACACCTGTAATCTCAGCACTCTGGGAGGCCAAGGCAAGAGGAGTGTTTGAGATCAGGAGTTGGAGCCAGCCTAAACAAGAGCGAGACCCCATCCCTACTAAAAATGGAAAAACTAGCCTGTTGTGATGGTGGGCACCTATAATCCCAGCTACTCAGGAGGCTGAGGCAAGAGGATCACTTGAGCCCTGAACTTTGAGGTTGCTGTGAGCTGTGATGCCATGGCACTTTACCCAAGGCACAGAGTAAGACTCTGTCTCAAAAATAAATAAATTAAATTAAAAATTAAATAACAAAGAAAATATAGGGTGTCCCAAAATGTCCCATATGTAGGAAACCATAGCTAAATGTACCTTTACTTACAGAATATTTGCTATGAAATTTTATAAAATATTTATAAAATATTCTCTATGTTTTGGCCACTTCTTTACACACACACACAAAGTCTTCCCATTCCACTCATGCAGATGCACATGTTTCAAGATATCTGTTGTTATGATTTTCCTATGTATGCAGCTTTTGGGATACCCTGCAGATTTTAGAACTATTCAGGCACGACTGGATTGGTTGTGTTCTGAAGTCTTCAAAAGATCATATTCTGGCTGTTGGAAAAAATCTATCCCTGGTCTGGTCTTGCTTTTCCTCCCACACTCAGGTCGCTGATGGCAAACTTGGCTTCACCTGGTGCAGGTGATCTTAGCTGGGCTCTGGAGGTGTGGGACCTCACAGCGACACTCTCAGAGTGATAGGCGTGCTCTTCATCAGGATGCTGTCATTTGGGCAGGGAAGATAGAGACTTGGAGAAAACTGCCTCCTGGTCCCCGTCTCTTTGTTCCTTTCCAGTTTTCCCTTATTTCCTTACAACAGGACAAGTGTTACATTTAATACACAAAACTGTGGTCTATGTTTAAATTACTGTAACTCTACCAGAAATGTTCTCTTCAGTAATTTTGAATGATCTCTTTAGTAATTTGACTCCTTGAATTCTTTTCCACTTACTATAGCCCTGTGGTTTGCATTTTAAAAGAAGACAAAAGGGAAGAGATAACAGTTTGCCCAATGGAGTAAGTTCCTCATGATGCCGCCTTGTGCACAGGGAAACCCAGTTTAGAATCTTTGAGAAAAGTCCTGTCTTCCAATCATTTCTCGTTCAGTTGACACAGGCCTTTCCTTCTTCACCGGTGCATAGGGCTAATCCTCTATGGGAAACAGCCCTGAGCATCTAAGCTACCTGATTATTCATGGCTGCATTACCAACCACCACAAAACTTAGTAACCTCAAATGACAATAATTTATTATTCTTTCATGATTCAGTGGGATTTAATGGGCTTGTCTGAGCAGTTCTGCTCTGCACAGTGCTGGCTGGGGCAGGAATATCCAAGATGGCCTCATCCACAGGTCTACAGCTGCTATTGACCTTCAATTGAGATGTTGCCCTTCCCCCTCACCTGGCCCATGGTCTAGACCAGTGGTTCTCAACCTGTGGGTTGTGACCCCTTTTAGCTGTGTTAAAGGGTTGCAGCATTAGGAAGGTTGAGAACCACTGGTCTAGATTCACTTCCTAAGAGCATGGGGGATGAGTTCCAAGAGAACAAAAATCAAATTGTTTCTACCAGATTTAATTAGTCAAATAATTACAAGACCAGCCCAGATTGAAAGAAAGGGGAAACAGATTCCACCTCTTGATGAGAGGATCACAGCCAAAGAACAGATGTGACTCCTACCACCATGACTGTCTTTGGACACCTGAGATAACCCAGAGACTAGGCTCAGTAAAACAGGTTACATCCACCTACTGCTCCAACTTCACCAAACTCCAGAGAAAAAATTATACGATTTTATTCTTTTCTGAGAGGCCTGGCCTGTGGATATCTCTGAGTGGGATTGTGTCTGCTATTATTTTCACATCTTAAAGAATGAAAAGGAAGCTCTGTGATAATCAGGGCTAGGTGCACAGTATACCATCCCCAGAGCTTTGTTCTGCCAAAGGAAAATGTGAAGATAAGACTTGGTGCCAATATCAGAATATCAGGACAGATTTCCTCAATTACTATGTAGGTGTTTGGAGAACAGTAAGTCCCAGCCTCTAGCTCACTTTTGGCTCCTGTAGACAGATTCTGGAAGCTCCCTAACATTTTCCTAGAGCCTCAGGATAAATCAAAGATTGGAAATCTTGCTAAAGGTGTCAAGAACGCCTCTGTGAGAGCCTCACTAGCTAAGGTGTTACTCATTTACTTACAAAGCATTGTGGATTTAAAAGTGTCAATTTGAGTAAAAGAATATATTCTAATATTACTATGGCCCCATCCCCCATCCCTTTTATGCATCAGATGATTAACCAACCATCACAAAAAGGCAGATGTGTGGCTAAGGGTTCAAATTAAGACTAGTCACAAATCCCTATGCTGTCATATGTACCATCTGTAGAACCGGGAGCAAGAAAATAGACTCCAATTATTATTCATATGAAGGAAATGCTAAGAAGATGCTAGAAAGACTATTCTAGCTGTTATACTTTGGCACCAGCGACCAAGAGCTATTTGACTCATTCAGGGGAGTTTTAAAACTGAATTAAGGAACAGCTACTCCAGCTGTCTTGGTTGATGGCCCGGCAGACATTAGGGGAAGTATCTTATGACTTTCTCAAATCATTTTTTCCTCTCTGGGATTGTTTCTGCTCATAGTTGTCATATGTTTCCTTCCTACAACATGCATTAATCAGAGATAAAAGATATTCACATGTATTACAATTTAAATTGATTTCCTTTTTCAATGTAGATAACACCTGTAGCTTTATTAGTGAGCTCATTAGGAGTGGCTACTATGTGGAAGTGAGGCTGGAAAGAGAGGCAGGTCACTGCGGGCAAGCTCATAGCCTGCCCAAACTGGAGCCCGGCACACAGGACAGGCTGCAGAGTCCGGATGGCTTTCTCCCAGGAGTTTTCCCTGAGACAAATCTGCATGCTTCTCCAGCAGTGCTTCTGAGCAGTCCTGATGCTGAATGAGAATGCTCAAAAAGAGAACACTCTGAATACGCAGTGTGCTGGGTTTTTAAGGCTTCTGTGCACATGAGAGTTTGGCTTCCACTTTTTCTGGCCAATTTAATCAAATAGCTCCACTCATTTCTGCTCAGTGATTTGGCTTCCAGGATGCCACTTGAAAGTTTGAATGCATGTTTCAGCTCTCCCCTTTTTGTCGTGGTGGTGGGCTGGCAAAGCCTGCAAGTGGGTTGATTCAGGTATGCATGGATAGCAGGCATTTGGAATACCTGGCCATTGCCACGTGCCCGGGGCCTCGGGCCTTGTTAGGGTGCTGGTGTCCAGTTCCGCGGCTGGGCTCCCGCATGGTGATGATGCTCCTTTGTCTTCACTGCAGACCCACCACAGTCACAAGGAAGCTGCTATTCAGCTTAGGTCACCCGCTGTCCAAGGGGAGGCCTACCTGGCTCTGCCATAGCTACTCCGTGTAGTAACGCTTGAGTCTTTCATTCTCTGGGCCTTTGTACACGTTCCAGATGGGACCACATAGGTAGCTCTGAGTTTTTGGAGTTGAATAAAACCACTTCCCTCTCAGACTCCTCCCTCCACCTTTCCTCCTTCAAACCTACAGGATCAAATTCTCAAATTAAATTTCTTCTGTTTTAAATATTTAGAGTGGGCTCCTGGTTGGCCTCGGGCTCCTGCAGGTACCCTGGAAAGCTAACTACTTAGGATCTCCCTCCTAAATAGCTTTGTGCAGAATATGCGGGCGGGTAATGGCTCCAGTCTAGCTGAGGAGCCACATGGCCAATCAACTTACCTGTGGCTTAGAATGGCCTCACGTTATCTATCCTGACTCCGTGTTTCATCTCAGACTGGAAAATTCATTCATCATTCATTCATTCACTTGGCACGGCACATTTCAGAGAATCCCTCTGTCTGCAGAAAGCGTTTCTAGAGACCCAATTAGAAAGAAGCAGGATGTGGGCTATGAAAAGCACAGAAGCCTCCTTCGAGTCTAACGTCAAAATTTCCTACCCCAGCTGTGCGAAGAGATGTGCGGTCTGCAGAACTGGGGTGGGGAGATCACACCAGAGCTCCCAGCAGCCGACTATAGGGTCAATGGCTCCGCTCCAGGGGCCTGCTGGATTGTTAAAAACTGCCCTTTGGCACAGGCTGGGGGAAAGTACCGCCTTCCACACTCTGCTGGCTGCAAAAGGATTCTGTTCTGTTATTGATGCCAACGGAGCCCCTTCTAGTCAATCAGGGTGACCTCCCCAGGCCTCAGCATAAAATAGGTGGATGGCAAGTAAACTGTGTGCGCAATCAGAAGATTTTAGAAATCCTGTTTCTGAAAGTGAAGTGAACAGGAAAAAAGGTGTATACTTCCCCACAGAAGTAGAATCCTCTTCACTTCAGACCAAAGGTTGCTGCTGTTTATCCAACGCACATCATACACCAGAAGGCTACTGTGCGGTCTTACTACGTCCTAAAGAGGATGACCACCTTACCATGTAAGCTTTTATGAATCTTCATGTCACAGCTGAGGAGTCTAAAGCCAGGTACGTTTCTATAACCTGATCAGGGACACGCAGCTCCTGCGTGGCACGGCTGGGAGCCTCATTCCTAAGCCCCTTGTTTCCCACCCTTGGGATCTTTCATGATTCTTGCCTGGGATGGTGCCTTTCAGTAAAATTTGGATTTTCATGTTATCACCCTGAGTTTCTGGATCACTTACCGACAGCAGGTCTAGAAAACAGCCTAGTTCACTATCATAGTTCCAAAGAGGGAAAGAATGAGAAAAGGGACAATCAGTACTGAAAAAAACAAACAAAACGAAACCAGCCACTTGTGGCAGGACAGAGTCGTGGGGTCTTCAGTGTCTTTGGTGCCACCCAAGTATCTCCTTTCCTTTTGTAGGGACAGTTACAAGTTCGTGCAGTGCCCAGTGGGAGTATTGGGAGGTGGAAGCTGCCTGTGTGGTGTATCTGAGACTTTTTGGAATGGAGGTCCCTATTTCTGAGGAGCCTATGCGGCTGTGGAAAGCACAGGCCTAGAACGAAGGAGCTGGGCTGAACACCAACTCCATCACTTCCTAGCTGGGTAAACTGAGGCCAGTTACTGAAACTCCTGGAGCCTCAGTTTCCTTGCCTGCAAATAAGGATATCAATAATTTTTCTATCATCGATTTGTTGTAAGGAGTAAATAGGATAATATTTGTAAACCATTTAGAACACCATCTGCGGCTCAGCGCCTGTGGCTCAATCGGCTAAGGCGCCAGCCACGTACACCTAAGGTGGCGGGTTCAAATCCCCAGCCCGGGCCCACCAAACAACAATGATGGCTGCAACCAAAAAATGGCCGGACATTGTGGCGGGTGCCTGTGGTCCCAGCTACTTGGGAGGCGGAGGCAGGAGACTCGCTTGAGCCCAGGAGTTGGAGGTTGCTATGAGCTGTGATGCCATGGCACTCTACCCAGGGGGA
>CAUYQV010186906.1:0-27894 GCA_963574575.1 Galagoides demidoff | reverse complement strand
ACTCTGAGGAGAACTTTAATAATTAACTACACTAATACAAAAAGAAAAGCGAGAAGTCTAGGGATAAATTACTCTGCATTGAATGGAAAAGCATCAAACATTAAAGTGATTCAAGAAAATGTTCTTCTTAGCAAAGTATCTCAGGAATGGAAGAAAAAGCATCCAATGTACACAGCCCTTTTATGAAACTAATCTATAGCTCTCAAACAAAAGATACAACTTAATTCTAGCCCAAGAATATGGGGAGGAGGTGGGGAAGGGGAGGGGAGAAGGGCGGTTGCGTGGTGGGAGGGTGACCGGAAAGATCACCTATATATCTGTCTAACGAGGGTACAAGTGAACTTTTCTAGAACTAGAATATAAATGTTTTGATGCAATGACTAAGCAAATGACATGAAATCTATGTTAACCAGCTTGATGAAAGTATTTCAAATTGTATATGAAAACAGTGCAATGTACCCTATGTTTGCATTAATGTATACAGCTATCAATTAATAAAAAAAGAAAAAGAAAAAAGACGATAAAAAAAGATAATATCATAGAGATAGAGAACAGAAAATGGGGAGATAAATAATATTCTGAATATCAGATTTGGATTCTCTAATAAGAGTCAATCAATGTAGATCTAATGCCTGTTCTATTTCAAACATCCTAATCAGCCTTCTTCTGACCTGAAAAGAAAAAAGTTAGCATCTCCAATGTTTTGAATCTCCATTGTTGGGGTGGGGGTGGGGAGGCGAATATGGCTACACAAACCCTTTCCTGACTCCTCCCCTCTCTGAACAAAGACACAGAGGGCTTAGCTAGTCCCACAAAAAAAAAAATTTGGCCATAAGACACCCAGCTCACCAGAATCCAACAGCCAATAGTGGAATCTTTCTATACCAGACAGCCACAAATAAAAGAGGTCTCTAATTACTCTGGACTGGGACGCCATATTTGGCTCTGCCCGGGCAGGTGTCTATTGCTTTCATTCAACCTGGCCCAAACCTCTCCTATTCTCAGGTCTAGTTTCTGAGTACTCACTCACCCAAGACCTTTCATCCACCTCTTACCCCTGGAAAGGCTGACATACCAAAAGGTAAAACAAGCAAAATGGAAAGTAGCCAACTTGATTTTTAGTATGATCAAAACTTAAATTATAATACAAAGAATAGTTTTGCAGCATTAACAGAAGGTTTCAAAGAAGCAGAGACTTAATTCAATGCCTTTATGTATTACTTAATTTTCAAACCGGCCTACGCCTGTCTGCAGCTCACTTCAAAATGGACTTCAGGAAATTTTTACTTCATTTGTTCATGTTTGTTCTCATTCAAAATCATCATCATAAAGGTCAGTCTCAGTAGAACAGTTAGAAGCTACATTACCTGTGGGTTTTTGTTACATCTTGTTCTTTCCTGCATAAACTACCTCGCTTTTGTGACCAAAAGAATTTAAAATTCATCAAACTTCTGCTATTTTCTTCTCCAATTTTTTATACCTGTGCACCCTTCCTAATAGTAACATAATTTTCTTTATTGCTACAAAAAAGCTTGATAAAAATTCTTTATCCTTTAGACCAGTGGTGTCCAATCATTATTATTCTGTTCCATGCACTAGAAAAATAAAAGTTGTGTTGGACCACACCTTAAACACACAAATGCTAATGAAAGCTGATTAGAAAAGAAAATGTCCATGCCTACTGTTTATGATATCAGACACCACAGATAAGCAAAACGTGTTCTCACATAATCAACATGCAGCCTGTGGGCCACTAGTTGGATACTCTGTTTTAGAGTATAATTAATTTCTAGATTTCCCGCATGAACTGACCTGTAATTCTGGCCACTTAAAAAATAAAAATAAATAAAAAGAAGGAACATATTTTATAATAAAGCATCACCAAATGGTAACCATCAATATGTTAAAAAGAAAACCTTTCCTAACTGAGATGAATTCTAGAACTTGCATCAATATTGGTAATATTAACACAAGGAAAAGAAAAACCTTACATAATCTACATAAGTGACAAAATCATTTGAAATATTAATGTTTATTAAAAATTCCTATTAGCTATCTTAATCTCAACTTAGAGTACTTATATCTCTGAAATTATGTATGCACAGATTTCAAAGCACTGAAAAAGTTTAATAATTTTCAATTATTTATCTGCTATTTATTTCTAATTTATTGGCATATGAAAACAAAATATAGATTATAGAACGGCTGACATATTCTTCATGTTCAAGTATACTATTGTGTTCGGTAAATGGATTTTTTTTTTTTTTGGTGGCTTTTGGCCAGGGCCAGGTTTGAACCAGTGCCCTATTCCTTTAAGCCACAGGCACTGCCCATGGTAAATGGATTTTCCACATATAAATTTTGTATATTCTATATGAGTTACCTAGAAATGTTCATATACTATTTATGAATTAAGTTTTATAACTATTAGCCATCTCTTCTATTTTCTTATTCTTTTTATCTTAGATATATTTAGCTTAAAATAGATGTTATTAATATGTAGAGGAGATGGACATCAGCAAGAAGGCAGAAGAAATGCTATTCAATGTTCCAAGGTTGCCGTACATACGTACATACATACACACATAGGGAGAATGGAAAATTGTAACTAAACGTAATGTTATTTACAAAATATTGACTACAAAGAATTTATAAAACATTTCTCTACATGTTGATATATAAATATAAAAATATATGATATAACATAAAATATAGCATGAGTTTGTTAATTTTGCCTATGTATGGTGACTTTTGGGACACCTGCTATTTTTGTGGCAATTTGGTCTTCGGTAATTTCCAAACCTTCTCTATTTCACCTCCGTAGCCTCCTGTGGGCTCTATCTTATAGCTGTTAAAATAGAAATATGTAAATCTACATATATCAAGATTTATGATCATTCTTTTTACTTCTGTTCATCTTAGTCACTTTTGAAGTCTCTTTTTTAGATAAATTGTTATAAGTGCCTTTGCCTCAAGCCAAATACTGGATGACATAAGATCTAACTTCTTACATATGATGGGATAACTTTATTTTCTGAGAAGTTAACAATATTTTTGCTTGTCATACGATTTTTTAGGATGTTACTTTATTCCAGACATTGAGGTTGCAGAAAAATTCTCATGGCACCAGACACCTTTTGTTTTTCTTTGCTGGTAACTTCTATTTTTTTTTTTTTGTTGTTGTTGTTGTTGTTGTTGCAGTTTTTGGCCAGAGCCAGGTTTGAACCTGCCACCTCCAGTATATGGGGCAGGCGCCTTACTCCTTTGAGCCACAGGCGCTGCCCGGTAACTTCTATTTTGTATCTAGAAGTCTACGTGATTTACTCTTTATACAACATTCATGACTTTTTAATATATATGCCTAGATATGTGTGTTATTGATTTAACTTAATCTTAGTGAGCCTTTTCAATAAACATTTGTGTCTTTCTACAGATCAATACACTTTTCTATAGTATTTCCTAATTATTCTCTATCTTACAATTATTTCTATCTTTTCTGGGAAAAAAACCCCACACTTTATCCTATATTACCTTTTTCTTCTTACTTTTCCCTCCACAAAGTCTTAAAGACTTGGAATTGAGACGAATTTCCATAAGGAAGTTCTAATTTTATAACTGACAACAAGTACCATCTCTAAGGGACCTCCCTGAGGGGAAAAGAGTATGACAATCTGAAAGATTTGCCAGCCGCACCGTTAAGTTCTGACATTGCTGCTTCTGTTGATTCTCAGCGGTGGGTGACTGTCCCATATTGTCAGAGGTTGTGCTTCAGTGAACACTTACAGTGAGCTGAATGGCTGATGCTCTTAGGTGATCCCACACAAGTTACACTCAACAGCATGTCTTCTTCCTTCTCACTGATGCCCATCTACTCCACCTACTGACATTGGCTAGGATTGAATAGCCAGTGTAATTCTGGACTTGGATAGACAAACGGACTTTTTATCATCCAGTTAAAATGCAAATCATTAGTTACTTTTATAAATCTGGCATTTTAAAAAATGTCTGTTACATATAGGCTTTAAAAGTAAAGCATAATACAACTAAAATGTTAAAATGTGCAAAGGGGCTTTTCCTTTAAACAATTTCTAACATAATAATATAGGTGTCTTTGATGACAATGACATATATTTATTGCCGTAGGAACTTGTATAATACATAGGTGTGCAATAAATCAAAGGAACTAAACCATGAGGATAATATACTACCTGCCACTGCATGACTGTCTTCTACAATGTTTATAAATAGATATTTCTGATTTTAGGAAACATAAAATCTATGAGGCCTCCACGTTTTCTCAAACCCACCTTAGAGCAAGAAATGGGAATAATGTAAACTCATTAGGAGTATTTTAAAAGTTAATAAAGCATTCAACAAATAACTATTGGGTAAATTTTACCAAAAATATTTAAGCTCATTTAGGGACACAAAGGTCTATTTCCTTTAGTCCACATAACACAGTATTTAAGAAGTACATTTTTGAAGTCTTAGAATATCTGTTTTCGAAGCATTATCAAATTACTTACTTATAAAAGTACTTCCCCATCTTTACTATTCATGAACAAAGAATATGGAATATTTTATTATTTCAGATCTCATTAAATACTACCAGAAATTTTGTGTAAAATGTTTTACTTAGAATAAAATATATGTATGTACATATACATATATACTGAAAGACACCATATAAAATAAAAAGATAAATCATTTCTATACTTTCAATATTCAACACTATAAGTAAATTTGGATTTTGTTCAAATGAATTTTTTATCTTAATAAATTAAATTATAATCGATTTTATAGAAAACTACTATGTCTATTACTATGCCTTAATAATAGTCAGGTTAGCACTTAAAGACATATGATGCTGACAATTTCAATGTGTATCTTTTAAGTTTTAACCTTTTTATTCTCCAAGTGATCATTGAATGAAAAGTTAAAGCTAATTTGAAAAGTTCCTTATCGAATTACCATGTCATATATTACCAAACTAATAATTGTCTGACTTCAGGCTAATGACTAATTTATCTGCTGCAGTAATCTATTTAATTGATAATCATTCCATTTTAGTCTCATATTCTTTGTATATTTGGTGGAAAACATAGAAGCATTGTGAATATACTAGATATCAGAAAGGTGCTAGCATTTTATTATTAACATTTCTTAGATAATTTTAACTATAATTTATAATTGCTTCCAATATAAGATTCCAGACACTTTCAAATACAATGGTAAGACCAAAGAAATTGAAAGTTTAAAGCATAATAAAATTTCTTTTAAGTCTTGGAAATAATTTACTTTAGAGAAATATTTAATCTTTTTAAAAACCAGCCTTGCTTGTCCTAGATATTATAAAAAAAATTTATAAAACACATGAAAATCCAAAGTCAAGCAGACATCATTTATAGTATGCTTTTTAATTTTTGGATTCTACTTACATGCAGCATATGATTTTATCAGACAATCGTATTAAGTAGGTAATAATTTGAATAAGTAAAATACAGAGTGTTTTTTTTAAATAGTTTGGAAGCAATATGGGGTTTCACAAGAATTCTTTTAATGTTTAATTGTTGTTATGAGGATTTACCTTTGAAACTTTTATAATTATGATTTTTGGTATTCCTTCATATGCGTGTGTTTGTGTGTCCAGGTACTTGTGCACGTGTGTCTATAGACACTTCAAAAATTAACAGAGAGACCTTTCTTTGCAGCCCTAGTCAAGCACTTCACTACATGGTAGCTACTGTTTTTTACCCCAGAAAAATATACAAAATACTTCCTTTGTTTTAAAGCATTGCTTTTGTCTAAAATTTCATGGGGTTATTTGGAAAGCTGCTGCACTCATGGATTTCTTGGTAGCAGCATGAGATTCTCATGCAGTAAGTCTACAATGTGCTTGAGAATTTATATTTGGGACAAACTCAAAGTAATATTTTTTATTTAAGGAATACACAAGAAGGAGTATTTTTAGATAGAATATCATATGCAATTATGTCACCTGAATTAAATTTTAGATTTTCTAGTCATATATATTTGTATGTATTGTGGATACATATGATGTTTTAGTTATAAGGCTATTGTTTGTTCCTTACTCCTCAAGAAGTCATGGAATGGCCTCTAGAGTTCTCTGAACTTTTGGGAACTGTTTCTCTCCTCAATATGCCCTGACTATTTTTGGTCAAATTTATAGCTCCTTTTCTCCCATGAGAGACCTACCACAATCCAGTAGGAAACATTCCTTTCTATAGGTAAACTCTTCCACATAGGAATCATCACTTTCCAGAGGTCTTGACACCCCTTCACCCCCTGCACACATCATATTCACTTGATAAAATCATTCCTTTTAAAATGTCAGGCCTCTCACTTTGCCTAATGGTTACAATCGCAAATTTTAAGTAAGACTACTCAATTCAAACGTCAAACGTCAGCTCCACTACTAGTAAACTCAATGACCTTGATCAATTAGTTTTTATGACTTGTGTTTCATTTACTCTAAAATGGGAATGCAATTTTTTATGCGTTATTTTTCATATTCCATGAAAAAATGTTTTGAACAGTACACACTATATATGGTGTCATATAATTTTTACTATCATCATTTTTTACCTTATTTTACCCACTTTGAATATGAAAGCAATTTGTTACAGTTTATGTAATAACCGAGTCCCCAACCCTTCGATCCCAGCACCCCCCACCCCCAGAGAGGGAAAGAAGGCTAAATTCTGAGAAGGAACCTAAAAATGAGGAAGTGTGAAGGGAGGGCGAATTCCAAGAAAAGCCCTTGGTGGAAAATCCCAAGTTCTTGGAAACTTTCCTAACCTATGTAACCCCTCCCCCCCCACCCTGAACTATGTAACCCTCCCGCCCTGTACCCCTGCCCTGAGCTAATGGCAATGTTCCACCTCTGTATCTGCTTGCTTGCTAAAAACAACCTGCCTTCCACCTTGAGGCCTCCTGCCTTTGAGAGCAGTGGTCCACTGTGCAGGTGTAATAAATTTCTACCTAATTTTACATTAAGCGGTGTCCGAGTCCCTTTCTCCATTGTGTTGGGTACAACATTTACATAGAGCTAGTCTCCACCTGTAATTCTACCTGAGGAAGATAACCAAAGATTATGGATGGCATTTTCTTATGATCTTCTTTCTATAATAAATAATATATAGGTTATATAATACAGGGAGTTTTCAGATTATGAACAATGCAAGTTACTGACTTTCTATACTTATGAACAGGATTTCAAGACTCTCCACAATGATGATTTATAATTAATTAATAAATTAATAACTTGGGAACTACTTTCTTTCACTCTTGTATACAGACCTGCATGACTTAAGTAATTTATTACATAGTGGCTATTCTCACTGACTGATAGAGAAACAGCTGATAGAAACAATAGAACATGATGAATCAGAAGTTCCAGAGCCAAGGAAGTTTAGAACAAAAGAATTAGCTAAAGATTTTCATTTCATCTAAGCATGATTCGCTGGCCTTCAAGAGCAAGAATGACATTGAATAATTTACAGAGGTTTACTATGCAATTAGTGAGAATATTATCCACTGTTTATGTTGTAAAAAAGGTAAAGGCAATGCCTACCACCCTCAATATCTTTTTCAAGAAACCAGCTTCACTGGTAACCTCCTCTCCTTAGGCAACAGAATCAAATCCTGGTTCTTCATCACCCACACCACTGTCTTCAGCACAATCTCTATCATCATCTCCCAATTATGTTGACCTATTTTGTTGCCTAAAAAAAATGTCCTTTCCAGTAAGGGAGATAGTGTTACAACATTAGGTGAGTGTTAACCTTTGATGCTCTTTTTTAAAATTTCTCCTATCAAAACTTCTTGCATGGGCAATGCCTATGGCTCAAAGGAGTAGGGCACTGGCCCCATATGCTGGGACTGGGTTTGATCCTGCCAAACACAGCCCTGGCCAAAAACTGAAGAAAAGAAAAATTCTTGTATGAGTTTGTTTTCACATTCTGTTTGAAATAAAAGAAAGAACACAATAGTTTCTGTAACTTATTATTACAAGGCAGAGGTATTATTATTATTATTCTTTCAGTACTACATTTTGTTATCATTTTACTATGTGCAAACCATGATAATATTGTTATTATTATTATTGCCGTATATGCTGTACATTAGTAATCCAAGTTCCATACAATACAAACTACAGTCATTCTCAGGAATGTATTTGCTCAATTAATCAGGGACTGCCTTTATATACTTAAATATAACTAGTTTTATAACACACCGAATTACTTCTAATGTCACTATGTACATATTTCAGCTAAGAACTGAATAGATGTACTGAGCAGTATGACAACGGCAGACGGCTCTTTACCCTCTGACTCCTCTCTAATAAATGTTACTTTTTCACATTCAAAATCAGGTGATGAACCTCATATGATTATAATTTTCTTTAAGGAGAAAAATGTCTGTGTGTCTTGAAATTCACCTTGATAATATAGCTGTATCTAAAAAAAAGTAAATGCTACAATACTGGTAATTATGCCTATAACAGAAAATTCAAACTATGTACATTTTCATTCTTTTATTTAATGCCCTATGGTGCCATATATTACGTTGCCATAAAACCATCATTTCCTAAAAAATCATATATATTCACATATGTGTATATATATGTCAGTACATATATGTATATAATTTACCCAAGTAATATGCTTAGATATATTAATAATTGGTCCTACTAAATTTATATTTGCTGAATTAGAGTTTTAATTCCAATACTGTATATTAGGGTTACAATATTTAAGAGCTTCTACTTCTTTTATATTATAGCCATTATTGACAGGATCTACAGAAACTAAGTCCTTCATTGCTGGGTATGAAGTAATAGAGATGTATTACATATTGTCTGACCTGAACTCACCCATTGATTAATTTTAAAGATTAATTGTTTTATAGCTCTGTAGATGAAAGGAGATACAATTCCTGTTCTGCCATCAGAAATGTAATCATAGGGACTCAAATGTCACTAGCAGAAGAGGAGATTTTTAACACTACCTCCATTCTTAGTCACAGCCACCCTGAGGAAAGCCCATTAAAGTGATTGATTGACACCAAAGTTTAGAGAAGCAGTAGATGGATATGCCTTAATACTTCATAATACAGGGTGTCTCTAAAGTTCTTGTTTAATTTAAAATAGTTGACTAACTTAAATTTCCCATAAACTTATGGACATCCTGTATAAGACAACGTATTTTTCATTTCCTTTGAGAAGTTCTGCACAAAAAAAAAACACTTCATGGAGATGAAATATAAACCTAGGAAAAATTCAAAAACACTGTGTATAAATTATTGAAGCCAATTTAGGAGGCCTTCCTCAGCCATATTATTCTATTGTAGTCAAACAAGTCCAAATTTAGTTCCCCTGCTTTCTGTTTTAATGAAATCAATCACGTTTTATTTGATCAAAGTCCTAATGGAACAACTTTTCCCATGTCCATCTTAAAAATGCACACACTCTCATAATTTGCAGTGGAGAGATACTATTAATTATTCTTTGTAACAGTATTATTTATTTTTCTTTGGCTCTGTTGTCCTTTAATATCTGGTTATCAGAAATATGTTAATTATACCTTCACTTTGGTCCACATGGTAAATATTAGATGTTTTCCTGTACATAATACCATGGTCTACAAGGTAATTTTGTTTGCTAAGTTGATACAATCATTCTTCCTGCTGTCTTTCATATCCTCCAACAGGAGCATACTAATATAAATTGCCAAAGAACCCAGATATCTTTTCTCCAAATTTGATAAACCTAATAAAAATGACAAAAAAAAAATCAAATTTTAGAGCTGCAACCACGTTCAATGAAAATATGGATTTTCTTTGCTATAAAAGAATCACCTGCATGTCAATGAAGTGAGGTATATTTCAGTGTAACAAAAATGTGTATTTGAGAATAATTCCTCCTAAAGCACTGTTCTATATCCTCAAGAACTCATATTAAAGAATCAATCATAAAATGTAAAGTAAAAGTTGCAAATGCAAGAATTAGATATATAGATATCAAATCAAATTTTTTTTGTGTCATTTAGCAAAAAAACAAACTAGGATTTTTTTTAAGTTTTGTGATAGGTAATCATTTTCGAATTTTTTTGTGAGGATAACGTTGATTCACATAAGTTTTGACATTTGTTTTAGTTTTGGAAATGACTGTAGGATTTTCTCTTTTGATTTTACGATTGTTACATTTATTTCAGAATACCAGGGGGTACAAGTATTTTGTTACCTCCAGTAATGTTAAAGTTGGGCCTTTTAGTGTTTAGTGCACATTGTATCTAGTAGGTGAGTTTTTAACCCTGTACTCCCTCCCACCCTTCTCCCTTTTTTTTTTTCCAATGTCCTTTACATCTCCTTGTGTTCCTGTGTTCCCATATTTTATCTTCCAATTAGTAATGAATATATGCGACATTTGTTTTTCTGTTCTTGAGATATTTCACTTAAAATAACAGAGTTCAATTCTGCCCAAGTTGCTGAAAAGGACATCATTTCATGACTTTTTAACTAAAATATTTTGGTTTTGTTTTACAATGGAACAATATCCACTATTATCCATTTATCCACTGGAGGTAACTTTCCAGATTCTCAATCGATGCCTGAAGCCACGAATAGTACTGAGCGTTCTGTCTACTATGTTTTGTCCTATACAAATATACCTATGATAAAGTTTAATTTATAAGCTAACCATAGTAAGAGATCAATAATAGCAAATGATAAAATTGAACAATTATAACAATGTCTCAGCATCACCACTTTTGCACTTGGGGCCATTATTAAGTAATAGAAGGGACCATTTTTTAAATAACTTTTATTATTTACAAAATCCCTATGACATCACGACAGTCCACTAGGTGACTGATGGGTGGATAGCTTATACAGCATGATACCCTGGACAAAGAGATGATTCACATCCCAAAGAGGAAGGCATGAGATTTCATCATGCTATTCAGAATGAAGTGCAGTTTAAAACTTACAGATTAGTTATACCTGAAATTTTTCATTTAGTATTTTTGAGCCACAGTTGCCTGCTGGTAACTGAAGCTATGGAAAAAGCAACTGTGTATAAAGGGGGCCTACTGTATGGGCAAACATATTGATGAGAATAAATGATATTTATAAATGTAAAATTCAGGGACAACGTCTAGGTAGGAAAGAGTATACTTTGTGTAATTCTATTTCTATAAAGCTCACTAATAGTGAAGATTTTTTAATAGTAATACATATCTTTGAGGAATGAGGGACGGTGGTTGTAAAAGGGTAAGAATGAGACTCCAGAGTGCCGGTAATATCATTTTTAAAATTATGTGTTCATTCTGTAAAAATTGATTTAAAGAGAAGAATCAAAGATTTGAGAAGTATTTGTTGGCATTTATACTTTATTAAAAAGTTTACAGCAAGTAACTTCGGTGGTTTAGGGTAAGTTATAGGGATGGTATAAAAAAAATTCTGCATCTAATTTGAAGTTAGGCCCAAAAGAATTTTCTGATATAAATATGGGCATGAGAAACAAAGTAGCCAACATTGACACCAAGTTTTGTAGAGAAAAATATAATTGTCCATTATAGAGATGGAGCATATCAGTGGAGTCATAGGATTGGTGATGAGAAATACTAAATTGAATTTTAGCAAGTTTAACGTATAGTGCCTATTAAACACTCACATGGAAACTTGGACTGGGCAGTTGAGTATTCATTTTTTCCCTAGGGAGATACCTAGTCTACTGATATGAATAAGACTTTTAGCATATATTTAAATGTAATAACTTTATTTATCATACCACTCAATATCCTTGTTTACCAATGTTTTTCATCTGTGTTATTTTGGGATTATTCATACTGCCTGATTTTTCTTCTGATTATGCATTATTTTCATTTCATACCCTTACCATTATTATTTTTTTTTAATTTGGTGGTGTGCTTAATAAATTTTTTCTTCTCAGATGTTAGCTTCAGTTTTATTCTTTTAAAAATTTCCTGATAATAAGCAATGGAATTGGTGTCATCCTATCTAAGGTTGCCTTTAAGCTTCAACACAGTGGGTCTGGAACTGCCCTTATTCAAGCGCAATCCATCTCCAATAATGAGGCAGTATACTTCAGTAGTCAGGCTTCATCATTCTATGTACTCAGAGGTCTCACTGGTTGAAACTCCTCAGCCGTAGTTATGTTAGTGGTTCCTTCGGTAGTTCTTTTGTGTTTCATTACTGCTTAGCTCCTTAAACTCTGGTATTTGTGCTAGAAACATTAGAGGTCTTAGAACATCCAATCCATGGACTTTGACTCTTTATCTGGCTTCTCTTTTCCACACTAAAAGAAAAGTACTATTTCTATTAGGTGCCGAAGCCTGAAATCTCACTCTACATAGTAACCTTGAATAATTTTAGGACACACCTTTTGTGTTCCTTTACTCAGGGTCACTGTCTTGAGATACTTGCTGTCCAGTTTGAACAGCATAACAGATGTTACTCAAGTTTATAGATTCTCAATGAAAAGAGGGTACATTTCTTTCCTATCATGATGTCATGGTAGAAAATTTGTAATGAAACAGACATTTATAGTTTCTAATTTAAGTTAACAGCCTATATGCTATATTTCTAATGTAAAGTAAAAAGCTTATATGCTATATTTTGATGAAAATATGGCTAAGATATTACTTTTGTCTTTGAGCTGCACGAAGTTTGATGACAATATAGTCATAGACATATATATATATATACAGTAATCAAAGGAAAGATTTGGTTGGTTCTTAGAAAATTACAAATTTAAACACATATAAAGCAAAATGTGTAATAATATGAATAAAGAGTAAAAGCAAGTCGAAGGAAAGCTCATCCAAGCAGTTTTCTTTGTTGCCATAACTAAAGGACTCAACCTTTCACATCTTAGTGGAAATGCTTTATCCTTAACCTAATGTATAACTCCCATAAATAACAATTCTTACTCTATCTCTAGGAATATCAAGTAGTCACCTAAGTATGTTTTGTCTCATATGAAGATTTCTTACTTCAAATTTCAGCCTCTAGATTACTTAGCTATTATATTCCTTATTAAGCTAGGCTTTTTTTATATATAGTAACTGTATTTATTTTATATGAGGTTGAGTAAATGTAGTGTGTTTCCCCTGAGAAATTGATTCACTTTTTTACCTACTACAGTAAAAATGAATTAAATCTTCAAACTGTAGGGAGAGAAAGAAAAGTCCCATTTAAAACATATAGTACTTTCTATATGCTCTTATTTTTGAAAGCATGAACATGTTGAACACAATATCTTGACTTTATACATAGAAATACTCTTTACAAGATAAGTATATCTTAGAGAAAACTTGCATCTTCCCTACACTAATTAGTACTTGTCTTGATACATAGATGAATATGATAGCAAAAGGGGCCACGGATAATAGTCTCCTCCTTAATAAATCATATTATACTGTATTTTAAGGAATAATAAACAAGAAGATGATTGAAACTATAAAGGGTCATAAATGGATTATGAATTAATAATTTTGTTTTTTTTATTAGCATAATGGTTACAATATAATGCCTTCAATAAATGTTTATTGAACTTAAATGATGTGCAGTGAACTGAACTCAACATGACTTTGGTTAAGAACAACCAGGCAGCATGCCTTGAGCATTTAACACTTCAGATTATAAACTCAACAGGAGTCTACACCAATCTTTCTGAACCTCACTGTGCTCTCATTGATATTAATCAAACAGCAGGGTTCTGTAGACTCTTCACCCTTTCCCTGTTTATCATTTCTGATTTTCACCCTGACCCAATTTTTAGTACAGAAGAGGTCAAATCTTTGCTTGCTAAAATTTTATCATGCAGAGAATTTGGAATCCTCAATATTAAATAGTTTCATTATGAAGTAGAATTTGCTATAATATTTCTTAAAGTTTCTGAAGATTATTCCTGTTCTATAGGTGTTATACCATTATTAGCACATTTTTCCTTATAAGACTCTTCAAGTAATCTATTTTAGGAAGACCTATGTGTAACACCAACATACTTTTTTATATTCATTGAAATGGAATTGCCCCTTATTGTTTTTAGCTTTTAAATAAAATCCAATTTTTGTTTTTTAGAATAAAAAATTGATTCTGTCAAAAATAAGCTTAGCATGGTTCCCTAAATCTTCTAGAGATATGTAACAAAATACATTCACATTTGTGTGTGCTTGTGTACTTATTTTTAACCCCCAAAACCTTCTATTTGTAAGATAACAATCTTTCAAGGATTCATTCAGCTCATGATTTTACGCATTTGCTATCAAGTCATCGTGACAGGATGTAATTATGGAAAGACTTGTACATGGTCCTTGAACACCCACTTTATGAAGTGGATCCATCGTTGAGTCGGTAAAATCACTTGATACTATTATAATCTGAGTTTGTTCATTTACATCAAAGATAGTATCTTATATATTCCTCAAATAAAGCTGAACACTCCAGGTTCTTATAAGTGGGAGCTAAATGATATGTATTCACGATCATGGCATGGTATAAAAAACATTGGAAACTAAGAAGGGGCAGAGTGGAAGGGGGGTGAGGGCTAAAAAACGTATCTATTGTATACAATGTGTGTTACTCTTTTGGGCAGCATTATTGGATTCATCCATGTAGTAAAACACTCAGATGCCCAATATATTGAAATGTAAAAGGTAAAATTTGATAAAAAATGATCTTTTGAGTATCAACATCTATAATAAAATTTTATTTTACAAGGTACTTTGATATAGATGATGCAAGTAGGAAACAACTCAGTTATAATGGATTAAATTTTCTAAATTGTTGTTAATATTCAGGAAAATAGCAGAAAAAAGTATTCACCTGTGTTTTTAAGTATGAGGAGGCAGCCAAGATGGCCAACCAGAGACACAGCCTGTGTGTTTATTCCAGAGGAAGAGACTAGAGACACAGCCTGTGGGCTTGTTCCAGAGGAAGGGTGCTGTCTTGGATCAGGGAATGTGGAAAGCAGTTGCAGCTTAGATGTGGGCGCTGGGGAGAGGCAGCAGAAAATACTGAGGACCCCACCAAAAAGACGTGCAAAGCCAAAAAAGGAAGGTAGGCAAGAGAGATCAGCACGGTGGCAGATGCAGAGAAGCCTGGAACACAGTGGAGTGATACCAGACTTTCCTCTTTAAGGGTTCTTGGTGTCCTTGATTCAAAGAGTGAATACAGTGACCACAGATCAGTGGTAAGACAGGATTTATTTACAGAAAAGAAAAGAATACAAAACCACCAAAGCTCCTGGCAGAGAACCCAGTTTGGGGAACAAGCTCTCTTGATCCCTCTCTGTCTCTCTCCTGGCTCTGTGTCCAGGGGTATATATAGTTGTATTGGGGCCATTTAGCCCAAACTCAGTTGATACATTTAGCTTCTTGGGGTGGAACTCAGTTACATTTAAGGGCAGGGGTCCTCAAAAGTTACACTTAACCAAAATTCAGTTAATTTTGACAGGCCTAAGAAGTTTACATGAAATTGACCAAGCCTAGAAAAGGTGGGGTTCCCTGTGCAGGAGGAAGCGCATGGGAAAAGGAGACCTAAGGTGCTGGTGTCTCCCCTGCAGTTGTCTGGACCCTCCAGCTACTGGTGCCTCCTACGGGTCCCCCTGCCTATCCTCCAGGCTGTGGTTCCTCTGCGACGGCACCAACACCGCCAGGGCTGAGGCGGCAGGTCCTCCCGCTCAGCTCCCTCAGCTGGCTGGGGTGACACCTCTCCAGTATTAGGGGGACACAGAGGAGCCTGGTCTGTGGGTGGGTGTGTCTCTACTGGCCTACCTGCTGGAGAACCACGAATTGAAGAAGGCTACACATCTAATTTTGCTTAGCCCCTGGTTCCCTTGCCAACCAAATGCCAGAGTTGGAGGGCTGAACCAGAGCAGTAGCTCCTCCCAACACCCACTATAGCAGGAATGGCTGCTTAATCTAAGAAACTCGTGCACTTCCGCTTATCAGCTGGCAGGCGAGTGCCCTGGTAGAGACCTCTACAGATAGAGAGGCCTATCTCCCTAAAGTCGGGGTGCAGTGGTGGAACACAGGTACACAATTGGAGACACCTCCCAACCTGCACCACGTGGAGACACACACGGTGGTAGGTCAGACCCTTGAACTGTGAGGTAGCTAGAGAGCCAGTCCTGGGCAAAGAGAAAATGTATACGGATTGATCACAGAAGAGAGTGCCTCAGGAGTTCCAAGGAGCAAGTAGTGAGGACAAGTGTACACAATGCAGAGAAACAGAGCTGGGGCAAGGGGTGGAACCAGGCTTGCTAGGGGCTTCAGAAATCTTACAAGACTAAGTTCCTCCCCTTGGGAGTAGCTCTCAGGGTTTGGAGAAAAATGCCCTGAACTCGGTATCAGCAGCTCCTCCTAACATCTGGATAAGTAACCCCAACCCCTGTTGAGTCTCAATAAAATTCGCACAGGCTCTAGCAACTCAGTCTCGCTTGTGGCTCTGCCACTTCTGAGACAGGAGAAATCAACCTCACTAGGAGGTACAGGGACCTTCCTAAAACCTCCCAGGGGCATTCTGGAAACCCAATAGAAGGAACCAGCGGTTATCATGGGCCCAAAAGAACTCCTTGGCAGCTGGTGCTTCCACAAACTACTTTCAAAGACTAGAGAACAAAATCTTTTGCGAAATATAGTGCCTTCCACTCAGTAAAACAGAGAGTGGAGGATTTGAAACCACAAACACTACCCACCATCCCAGATCGTTATTCCATTTCTTACTTTTCTGAGTTTGTTTTTACTATCTTTTTAAACTAGATGGGACAGAATTATGGACCCTGAGCATGGGAATGTTATTGATTAGAGTCAAGTAAGACAAAGTTTCTTCAAATCAGCACTATGAGAATAGAAGGTGGAAATATTATTACTTTTTTAAGAAATAAGAATGAGTCATATGTTTATTTCTTCTATAATTACCTTGTGGCTTCTAACAACATATTATCTTAATACAGGCATTTTTTCTTTCTGTATTGTAATTATGTAGTGAGTAGTTTTATCCAATAGAAGTAATTACCACCTCCTTTGAGATGAAAATATGTATTATATTTCCTAAGCAATCCTACTTATTACTCTATTTTTGTATTATCCTCCTTCATGCAGAAATATGGGGGATGCTATATTTTGCAAAGGTCTCATTCTTAATGTTGCCTTTGTTTGTAAACACTGATCACCAGCAATACAGTCATATCATTGAAAAAGCACATTAATTCCAGGTACATCAATGCCTAAAGGCAGAAAACATAATTTCCCACTGGGGTGAAATAGAAAATGTCAATTACACAAGGTTAGGCTAACAGTATACCAAGAATATTTAGAAACCTTTTTTATATGCTGTGACCTTAAACCTGAGATGATAATGCTGTGTAGTGGATGAAAGAAGACCTAACCTCTGGAATTATTTGTCATTTGTAGATTACTAATAATAAAGTCAAATATGTGTATTTTATAATATAGATGAATTTCCACAGAATATGGTAATACTTACTCACAGGTCTCTCACTTGCAAAGTGGATCAGACTTAGTCTTCATCTTCCCTGTGAGAGTCAGAAAGCTAATGAGAAAGTTCAATTAGGATAGTAGATAGAATTAGTGATTATTGCAGTGTCCGTGACATAACATTTCTGGCAACCATGTATGGCATATACAATGGTGGTACCAAAAAACTGTAATAGCATGCATTTGCTGTGCCTTTTATATGTTTAGAAGGACAAATACCATTGTGTAACTCTGCTTTATTCAGCAGAGTAAGACGTTTTATAGGTTTTCAGCCTAGGAGCAATAAGCTCAGGCATGCAGAAGGCTAAACCATCTAGGTTTGTGTAAGGATACCACATTATATCTGCATAACATAATCGCTTAATGATGCATTTTTCAGAACATATCCCCATCATTAAGAAATTCATGCTTTTATTTATTTTTAACCTGAATTGTTAAAAATTTGGTATGTACAACTGTCATATTAATGTAAATGCAGACAGTTTTCTGGAACAGAGAAAATTATTGTTTACTTACAATAAATATTAATTTTCAGAAAATAATACTTCCCCTATGATCCAGTTCTTAGCTCTAGAGTGATGCAATGAGTACCAGATGTCATCTCCTATGTAGGTAAAGAAGGTTGAAAATCTAATGCTGGTTTTTGGGTTTATTATGTAAAAGCAGGTCAGCTTTTTGTCCTTTTCTCCAGAGAGAAAGAGAAACTTTTATCCCGTTGTCAAACCACAGGTTTTGCAAAAAACACATAGAGAAAGAATCATGGGTTTTGACCCATCTGAATGTGAATAAATTTCTCCAGGGGAAGATAAAAACCAATCTCTTTAGCTTTACAACCTGGAGATATCTTCAGGTCTCATTCCCCCTTGAAATGCATGTGTGCACTTACTTCTGAGAGATAAATGTCTCTGGAGTTCTTACGCTCAATACAGGCAAAATTTTATTTCCACACCTATCTTCCAGTCCAGGTCGCAAGGTTTGGAAATACCTGTTTTGATAACACTAATTTTGCAGAATCAAAAGATAAAAATTTCTCCATATAACTTCATGAATCAAGCACTACTGTTAGGCTTTTTGAAATAGAATTGTAAATAGAAGTATGTAGAGAAACTTCCGCTTGAGAATGGAATGTTTTTCATCAAGATTCACTATAGACTATAGAGAATCATTAATGTTATGCCTGGGTTTTGTTCTGGAGGCAATAACAGGAAGTCTCATAGACATATGTAATATGGTAAGATATAGGTAAAACGCTATCATTTGCTATTTCTAGATATCATGCTCATAAAACAACAACAGTAAACTGTGCATGCAAAGAATGCCTCTGGTCACTTCAGACCAGTTTCTGAATGAATATTGACCAGTTTAATTTTAATATTATTCATATTATTTTTCTTTTATATCTATTTCTAATTATGAGCATAATGGAGATCTTGGTGAATCTCTAGAACTTTATAATTCTAACTGCTACATTAATAAACAATTCAGGAAACTATGATATTCACTGATTTCTATGGTTTGAATATTTTCCCCTTCCAAAATGTTGAAATTTAACTTTTAATATGGCAGTGAGAGTTTTACCTTTCTGAGGTGAAACATTTAGGAGGTGTTTGATCCATTCACGGGTTAATGGATTAAATAAATTAATGAATTAAAGCAGAATGGAACTGGTGGTTTTGTAAGAAGAGGAAGAGAGACCTGAACTAGGATATTCAGCCGCCTCACAGTGTGATGACCCATCCTGCTTCAGGACTCTGCAGAGAGCCCCCACCAGCAAGAAGGCTTTCAGCAGATGTATTCCCTCAAACGTGGGCATCCCACTCTCCATAGCTGTAAGAAATAAATTTTTTTTATTTATAAATTACACACTTTTAGGTATGGTATCATCAGTGACAGAAGGTAGAGTATCATTGGACTGTCACTGACCTATGAAAGGCATGTTGATACCAGCTCTGGAATAGATCATTTTGAGAGGAAGAGTCACGGTTGATAATTGGCCTTTCAGAAGTTTGTTCACTGGAGTGAAGGTGTTGTTTATTTTCATATTTTTTAATATATGGCATTTTCACTCATTCATTGACTTTCAGAAACATATTCATACCAACTAATTCTCATTAAATCAATTACATATTTTTTCAATATAATAAATGTCTTTTAAAAATATTTTTAAGGTTTTTTTTAGAAGGTATTTGAATCCATGTAATATGTGATACTTGCTTACATCTTTTTTATATACATTAATGCATTCATGGGTAGAAGTGGTAATTTTTTAAGCTAGTTCTGATGTTAGCTTTTACCACTGCTGCCTGACAAACCAATCTCCATTTTCTTAGGAGTAGAAGTTCTTGTCTTTTCTTTTCCTCACCTCAACTTTTTGATTTTCTCTCCGCTAAAGCTTCAGGAAAATACATTCACATCTTTACCACTGTTGTTGAGTTTCCCTAAAGATGCAATTCCCTTAGTTAACATCATTATTAATGTGTTTTGTGTTTGAATTTTGACTGACTCAACTTTTCATACAGTGGCAGCCCAGAAACTTATAGGACTCAGAATAACAAAGTAAATGTAGATGAACAAGAATAACTAAAATAATTAATACAAGTAAGAACTACATATAATGCATATTATTTTAGTAAAATACTACAATATATATTTACATATACATATATAGTTTATATATACCTAATTATCTATATATTATATATCTATATCTATATATCTCTGTATCTACCTTTCTATCTATCTATCTATTTATCTATCTATTTATCTATCGCCACCACAGGTGGCCATAACAAAATACCACAGAGAATGTTTAACTTAAAATACAGAAATGTATTTTCTTTCATGTCTGGATGCTAGGAGTTCAAGGTCAGTGTGCCAATGTGGTTAGTTTCTGGAGAGTTCTGGTGAGGGCTTTCTTCTGTCTTATAGACCTCAGCTTTCTTGGTGAAACCCCACATGGACTTTATTGGTGCTTGGCATCAGAGAGCTTGTGCTTTGGTATTTCTTCTTTAAAAGATACTAATATTACAGACTTAATTGATCTTATAGACTTATGAATATTATAGACTTAAACTTAAAAGCTGTTTTAGAGGACCTATCTCCAAATACAGCTAAACTTGGGGTAAGGCTTTAACATCTGAATTTAGCTTAACAGGGGAACAAAACAAAAACATTCAGTACATAATATTCTACCTGCCCCCCCTAATTTATGTCTTCCTTGCATGAAAAATACATCAATCCAAACACCCCCAAAGTCTGAACTTACCCCGGCATGACTCTAAATGCGTTAAAGTCCGAAGTCCCATCTAAATGTCGTCTAAATTAATATAGGCAAGACTTGAGGTACAGTCTATCCTCAGGCAAAATTCCTCTCCAGCTGGGAACCTCCTGAAACCAGACAAATTACCTGCTTCCAAAATATGTACATCGATAAGACGAGGAGAGGACAGATATTCTTATCCTAAAAGGAATAAATTAGAAAGAAGAAAAGAGTCATGGTTTTTAAGCAAATATAAAACCTAACAAGGAAATTTTATTTGATATTAAGGCTTGAAAATAATCTTATTCAGTTTGACATCCCGTGTTTGGACCCATGGTGATGGTGATACACTTTAAGACCCAGTGGCCCTAAGCAAAGGACATTCTTCCCTCCTTGCTCTGCCAGTAGGGGCCCCTTTTGTGGCTATGGCAGATCCCACCGCCACATCTGCTGGGCCGTACCTCTCCACGGTTCCTGGTGGAGAACTGTGGCCTATTGAAATTAAAATCGTGGTCCCACCCATGGAACTAAAGAGGCAGTCCTGATGGTTCCTGAACTGTCCTTGAGGTCATTTTGCCTTTTCTTAAAAAATACTGCAGCTTTGCAGTCAAATGATACCATTCTCCTGTCTTGCAGAATTTAAGAGCCCCACAAACCTTCCTTCACTCCATCCCAGCAGTCTCTCCTTCCATTCAAACAGACAGTGTTTCTGTTTATATAATTCCATAGCCTCTATTTTGAGAGATAGTTCCGCCACACCTTGGGTACTCTTTTCAGAACACACTTTTCTCATTCTTTCCTATATGGACACGCTAAGAATTTTTCAAATTTTAATGCTCTGGTCTCTTTTTACTTACCAATTCCTTTTTCAATTTATCCTACTGCTGTTATATTTTACTACAAGAAGTGAGGAGCAAGCAAGCTGCTCTTTCAACACTTCGCGAAGAAATCTGTTCAGCTAAATATTCAATTTCATCACCTGAGAAGTGTTATCTTCTCCAAAACACTAGAACAAAAACTCAGCCAAATTCTTTGTCACTTCATAACAAAGCTCCCTTTTCTTCCAGTTTCCAATAACTTGCTTCTCATTTACATCAGAGACCTCAGAGTAATGACTTTTATCTCTACCAACATCCTGTTTCTGCCATAAACATTTCTGTCAATATTTATATGTCTGCCAACAAATGTTTCATAATTGTTCATGCATTTTATACACGAGAGAGAATTTTCCTTTAACATTTTTCTTTTCTTGCCCATTTCTCACCAGAACGGTCTGTAACATCCCTATTTCAACCACATTTCTCTTCACACCAATCTAGGTTTTTGCCTAATATGTATCTAGAAACTGCTCCAGCCTCTACCCAGTACACAGTTCCAAAACCACGTTCACACTAGTAGATATTAAAACCCACTTCTTGGTACCAAAGTATGTATTAGTCTGCCCAAGCTGCCATAACACAATATCCCAGGCTGTGCTGCTCAAATCTGAAAAATCTATTTTCTCACATCTCTGGAGGCTGAGTCTGAGACCAGATGGCAACACAGCACGTTTATCTCTCTCTGCATTGTAGATGGCCATCTTCTCACTAACTAACCACATGATTTTTTTCTATCTGTGTGTGGATATTCATGTATGAACTATAGTTTGGATATTTGTCCATCCAAATCTCATGTTAAAATTGGATCCTCATGGCAGCTGTTTGATCACAGAAATGGAATCCTTACAAATGCTTAGCACTCACTCTGGGGTAATAACTAAGTTCTCGCCTTATTAAATCAGGTAAGAGATAGTTGTTTAAAAGAGCATGAATGCCCCCAACCCCTCTGCTCCCTTTGTTATGTGGCATGTTTTCCCCCACTCACCTTCCTCCATGAGCAAAAGCTTCATCAGGATCTCACTGGAACCTGGCAACATACATCTTGGGCAACCTGTAGAATTGTGAGACAAACGTCTCTTCGTATAAAGTACCTGTTCTCAAGTATTGTATTCCATTGCATCAGTGCAAAATGGACTAAGGGGGAGTGTGCAGAAAGAGAGAAAGTAAACGCTCATGTTCTTCTAATAACAGTGCTAATCTTATTAGAACCAGGCCCCACCATTAAACCTTACTACTTCCTTGGAGGATTCACCTTCAAATACGGTCACTTGGGGGGGGGGGGGGTAAGATGTCAACATATTAATTGGGGGAGTGTATTTAGTTTATAAGACATGTATACACATACACACCCCCGATATATTGATAATCTTAGCAGGATTATTTCTATTTATAAAAAGATGGATAGAAAATACATAGATATGAAAATTATAGACAGCAAAATATCTTTTGCATTTTGGACTTAAGTTCAGTTCTGTGGGGGATGGTTTAATCAATCTTGCCCACATAATGAAACACCAATAAAGCTTGAGCCCCTGATGCATGGGTGAATTTCTCTGGTTTGCAATATTGAATACTGTCAAACCTTAATGCCAGGAGAGTAAATCATGACCAAGGTGATGGAAGCTTCAGGTCTGGAACACTCCCACTTTTGACCCTGGGCAGTGTTTCCTTTGGCTGATTCTAATTTATATAGTTTGCTATTATAAAACTACAGTTGTAAATATAGTGTGTCCCTGAATTTTTGAGTCATTCAATCAAATTATATAGTCAGAAAGAGTCTGTGAGACCCTGGAATTTGTAGCCTGCTGCTGCAAAGTGAGGGTGGCCCTGTCAACCTTTCAATGTACAGTTGGTGGAAAAAGCATTAATAAGACTTGACAGTCTGGAGGAATGGACCCTTCACCTGGAGTTTGGCTAATTCTGCATAATATCTTAGGAGGAAGAGATTTTTAAAGGTAATATATGTGATTTGTCATTACAACCAGTAATCTCAGTCACAAAAACTGATTATACATTTCCTAATCAGTGTATCTTTATTGGGTATAGAAGCCCTCATCACTTTCATTAACTTGTATTTTAGTCAAAGTTATGCGTAAATGTGGCTAGGCTATAGTTTCTGATTATTTAATCAAAGATGAACCTAGATTCATACTCAACTTAGGGGGTGACTATCCTAGGAACTCTGGGTGGGTCTGATTCTATTAGTTGAAAGGACTTAAAAACAAAAGCCAGGGCCTTGCAGAGGAAGAACGAAGTCCTCCTGTGTATTTGTAACTTCAGCTTCTGCCTGAGCGTGCAGCATGCCCTTCTCATGTCTTCCCTGAAGATTTAAAAGTTTCCTTTCCTATCTTCACATTCACATATATCAATTCCATGCAATAAACCTCCTAATTTAGTCACCTACTGATTCCATTTCTCTGTTGTACTCTGTCTAATTTAGCCTGTAAAAAATATTTTTTAAGCAAATGGCAGAATAAGTCTTCTGAAATTATCCTTTGCATTTCTCTATAGGCAAAATTAAATTTCACAAAATTAATTCACTTGTTCATTTAACAAAGTTTCATTGGGCTATTAAGGTTCTGATCTACTTATTCTATGTACTCTCTACAATGCAAAGATCCTGCTCTTAAGAAGTTTCTGTGAAAATATGTTGATGAATATCTGTAATAACAGGTAGAAAGTGGGAAGCATTATAAAAAATAGGCAGCTAAATTACTCTGAGACCTCTAATGCAGAAGACATTACTTCCAGCTATAGGAATTTGATTTCCCTTCTAAGTTGTAAAATAGAATTTTATTTCTATCCAGATATGACCTTTGACTTCAGTGTTGAAACAAGCTATGAAGATATTTATAACATGCTCAGCTGTCTGAGGACATGTAACAGAGACCACCCTTCACTAGTCATGATCTAAGGTTGTCCTATAATAATTTTGTGTCACAATTGATATGAACCGTATTTGAAAGATTCTGAAAGGTGAAGGGATGACCAGCAAAGTCCATGAATCTCATAAAAGTCTTACTTTCATAGCAAAATATTTTCTCCTTGCATTGCTAGCATATAACTTAGAAATGAGAGACAGCATGGAAGGAGTTCAAATGTCACTAATAACTTTCATTTCCTGCATCTTGAGAGAAGAGAAATTGGATTAAATCTTGTCTGCACTTGGGATTTGAGTTTTCCTGTAGAAGATTCATTATTAGAGTAAACAAGTTGCTAGAATATGTGGTAGAAAATTATTAAACTCTCCCTTACCTAATATGGTACTGCTAGTTTATCATGAATTGAGGTATTTTCCCACTTAAAAATAAAGAGATGCAGAGCTATGCAAAATTTAAGAATACCAGTAAATTTGGAAGGCTTAGAAACCCACTCTGAGAAATACTGCCAAAGTTCTAAAACCAAAACAAATAAAACACTTCGAGGTCTATCTCACATGGACTGGCATTTATACCTCCCTCTAGAGAGTAACATCTAACTTACATGGTGTTATACATTTACCAAAAATATTTTCCAAATACCAACTTATCTTGGTTATTTCAAATTTTCATAGATCTAGAGGTTTAATTTTTTTTTTCTGCTGCAAGAAGTTTCAGACTAATGACTAGTTGGCTTTAAGAGGAAGAAAATGAATCTAGAATTGAGGAAATTTGTTTTCTCTTTATACAGGTATTGCCATTACCTTGCTATGTGACTTTAAGAAAGACCCAGTTCTCAATTTGTTTGGAGTATGTGTACTTGGATTATTTTTATTTACTTCAATCTATTATTTTATCTTATTGTGTGCTTCTCAAATTATAGGACAGTGAAGTATATGAATGGTTAGAATTTAAAAATGTCCTTTTCCTCTTACATAACAAAATTATATATGTGCATATATGTGTGCATATGTGTACACATGTGTAAAGTTCAAATCTTATGAACTATATCCTCTCACTGCCTCAAAGTTCTCCTTAAATTGCCCCATTCTATACAGTGAAAATAATAATTATTATAATGCAGGTATATCATAGGAACATGCCACTCCAACATTAGAATGTCTTCTACATATTCTTGTCACCCATTTAAAGCATTCTTACCATAAACCCTAGTAAAACTTCTTAAGTCATTTACCTAAGGTTACAGATTTTTAATCAGAGTGGGTTTAGGTTCCTTTCCTACCACTTATTATACCTATGTGTTGATTTTATCATCCCTATAATAGGGACGATATCATCATGCATTCTATAAGACGACAGGGAAAAATCAAAGGTGTGACATCTGAAAATTTCTTAAAAATATATTTATTTCTTGCAAGCATTCAAAGCATGTTCATTATTATAACTCCAAATATAATTATGAATATAATTCTATACATGTGTTGTTTTTATATCTCAGACCTTTCATGAACTACCGATATTATAAGATTAACTCAATGGCCCTTCCTCCAATAATTCCAATCACTCAACAAATAATAATTAATCATATACTATGTACTATTTACTGTAATCAAGTAAAAGGAACTAATGATCTTGTAACAAATCCAATCCAACCAGTAAATGAAAAAAATACATTAAGGTAATGGGATCTACGTGAAATGCAGTGGGCCATAATAGGAAGAGAACAGATCTATACATTTGGGAATTATGAAAAATAATGTTTAATTGAAACTTGATGGATCAATTAGAGGAATAGTTCCAAGACGTTAGAACTTTTCATGTGGAGAGTAATTCAGATAGTCATTCAAGAGCCTGTGAAGAGGACAGAAAATATGCATGTCACAAGCCTTATGATTAGTTGAATAAAACGTCAGTGAAATAAAAAATAATTAAACTTTATTAATTTGTTTCTACTGCTTGCTATTTATATCAACTTAACAATTGTCAGTTTCTATGATTTTAAATAGGCATACTAATAGCACACATCTCATAAAGTTAATATTTGAGGATTAAATCAGTTAATGTAAGTTGATTGATTACATAAGTTTCTATCACTGTCATAGAATAATTTAATTATATAGAAAAACATCATCATCATTGTTATCAATTATGGGCAAGAAATTGAAAAGTGATAAATAGGGATCTGGGTAGTCATTGTGGAGCAGAAAGTAGAATTCATTATGAAGGGTCCTTGCTAAGACTGTTCTTTATTTTTTATTTTTATTTTTATTTTTTATTTGGTCTCCAACTCCTACGCTCAAGGGATCCATCTTTGGCTTCACAGAGTGCTAGACTCTGTACCTGGCCAAGAATGTTCTTTTATAACTTGGAAAGTCATTACATTATTTGGGACAATAGAATGAAAAGCCATATTTACATGTAAGAATAAGTACATAAAAGGAAGCTTCCAAGATGGTTCTCAATGATCCTGCTTCCTGGTATTCACACTTTAATGTCATTCACACTATATATTAAAATTAGGGTTGGTTTCTGTAGAAATAGAACATGGCAAAAATGGTGACATGTGACTTCTAATTCTGAGTACAAAACGACATTTCTACCTCACAACACCTACTCTGAGGAGGCCAACTACCATGTAAAGAAGGGTCCCAAGCATCCCTATGAGGAGTCCATTTAGTGAGGAACTAAAGTCACCTAACCGCCAGTGAAGAATTGAGACAAGAAGCCAAAAATCAGGTTCGTAAGCCATCCTGGGAAAGGCTACTTTAGTTTCAGACATTCAGATAACTGTGCCCTGAGTGATGCCTACATTGTAGTCTATGAGATCTCTGAGTCAGAACTATTTATCTAAATAGCTGCAGCATGATTGATCCAAAGAAATCATGAAGTGATGTATACCTGTTGTTTTAGGCGCTAAGTTTGGGAATGAATCTTATTGTAACATTAGGTACCTAATAAGAAATTTTGGAAACTTTGGCTGATTTTTTTTTTTTCACTCAGCTACCAGAGCAATGAACATTATTCTTGAATATAATTTATCTTTCCTGAGTATAGGTTAGAAAAACTGCCAAAAGATTTTGTGCCTATCATTATGCTTTGCACATAGTAAGTATTTAAGAACTATGAGTGAATTGAGTGCATTGTATTCTCTTTTTTTTTTTTTTTTTTGAGATGGAGCCTCAAACTATCCTCCTGGGTAGAGTGCCATGGCATCACAGCTCATAGCAACCTCCAACTCCTGGGCTCAAGCGAGTCTCCTGCCTCCACCTCCCAAGTAGCTGGGACTACAGGAGCCCGCCACAACACCTGGCCATTTTTTGGTTACAGTCATC
>CAUYQV010186904.1:0-18101 GCA_963574575.1 Galagoides demidoff | reverse complement strand
GTGGTCCCAGCTACTTGGGAGGCGGAGGCAGGAGACTCGCTTGAGCCCAGGAGTTGGAGGTTGCTATGAGCTGTGATGCCATGGCACTCTACCCAGGGGGATAGCTTGAGGCTCCGTCTCAAAAAAAAAAAAAAAAGATTCTTTCTGGACTCCATTGGGAGACTCCAATCAAGGATGTAGGAATTGGGTTTGGCTTGTAGAGAATTTTTCTGTTTGGTGACTCAAATGTAAATAATATATGTTTCATCATGGATCAAATCACCATTTTCAGGACTACCAAATCATGATGCTAAAAAATGAGCAGGTCAAGGATTCTTTAAAATTTCATTATTAATTTTTGTCCTCTTTTTTCTTCTTGGCTAGAATCAGGAAGGCTGTATCCTTAACCACATTCCTGCCAGCACTGTCTGCCAAACTACAATGAAACTGTGTCTGTTTCTCTGGATCATTTCTGGGCCTTGGAAAGCAGACGTACACACCTCAGATCATTTCTCTCTGAAATCCAGGTACTGCGAGGTGTTGGTGTCGTGGTGTTCTTGTTTCTACACTTGAATTTCAAGTTCTCAATGGCAGATGAATGACCCAGTGGTGTGAGGAGCAGGGCTGCAGAGCTCTCGTAATCACAGCCTGGTTACATGTCATCAAGGCAAGTGCTGATGCCTGAATAAAACTCAGTAGTTTACAGGAAGGAACCAGCAAGGTTGGGATGAGGTCCCTGTGGTCTGTTTTCTCTCTACTTTACGCCAATCTTCTTGCTGGTGCAAAGGGAAAGAAAAGTATTGTAGACAAAAGAAAGAGAATACAGGGAAAGAAGATGTCGTAAATGCTACCCTCAGAGTCCCCCAGACTTTGTGATTCACAAATACAGTTGTCTTTCTCAGCCATTCTCATCTGAATGTTGGCTGCATGGGAAAGAGAGTGTCTTTCTTTCTGTCTGTCTGTCTGTCTTTCTAAACCATTCTCTCTTCTTGTTGGCTGAATGGGAAAGAGAGCCTGACTTTTGGGATCACCCAGGAGACCCTGGCAAGACAGGCACAGCCGCTGGGTGGGAGAAGATGTGTGGAAGCCGGACCCTTGGAGGATCTTACAGGAGAGTCGCCTGGAATCTGGAAATCGGGGACGTGTCATTTATAATTTTAAGATTCCAGCAATATAAAATCTGCCTTTCTTTGTTATGGCTACTAGGTCTTGAATGTCTCCTGTATGGCAGATACAATGCTTTTAGCAACCCATGAAAAATAATATTATCCTTGCATTACACGGGAAGAGACTGATGCTCAAACTGAAGTGGCAAACAGGAAAAAGCTGCATGCTTTGAAGCTACCTCTTTCTGACCTCAGTTCCTTTTTCTTTTCCCTAAATAGATGTACAGCTATTTTATTCACCACTGATTACCTTCCATATTTGCTTGATCAAATGAATTTAATATTTCTGATCCATCAAATGATATCCATGTGCTTATCTAAGTGACAAAGAAGGCAATCTTTGACATCACTGATGATCTTTTAAAAATCCCTTCTTATTATTTACCACCAAATCCTCCAATGTCCCACCTGCCCAGCACATCCCATCCTTAGCACCATCTTCCTTTCCGCAGCAGATGGCATAGAGGCCTGACCTCTCCAATTTCCCTTGTTTTCCTTCCAAATCAATATATCTGCTTTTCCTGTCTCACTCGTACACACATAGACATTTATGCTAACAATGAGATGATAGAATGCGTTATGCCTTTACTCACATACAAGATCTGATATAACTGAGGGTGTCCATGGAGATAAAAATATTAATTCCTGGGCTGCTTCTAATGGTGGGAATTTGAGCCCACATGGCAGATTGTAGGCATATTATAGAATAGATGGGTTCACATTACATCATGAGTTGCAACTTTTCTCGTCTCCACCACTGCCATGATTAGCAGTTTCTAGGAAGCACCCACACATACGATCTGTACTGAATCCATTCCACACAGAGGCAATCGTATTTTTCCAATCCATTAACCAACTTTTAGGCAGCCTGTATGTGTCATTGATCAATCACAGGCAGCCAACTTTATTGGGCTTTAGTAGTTTCATCTGTAAATGAGAGATTTGGACCACATGGTCCCACAGGTCCTTTCCTAGTACATCATTTTGTGAAAATAACATTTCTGTGATACTTACGATCTGTGTATTTTCAATGAACATCCAGTTATTGACGTTCAGCTCATCAAGTATTTTGTAAGAAGCCGCCTGATACTGCTGGAGCCCTCTGAGCACTCCCCCCAAACCATTTTCTGTTCTTTTTCTATCAGGAAATAATATTCTGCCAAGTATAAAAGGAACATGAGCCTCCAAAAGGGGCTGAGACTGCGAAGTCTCAAAGCTCAGATGGATGTGAACTTAGCCAAATAGGTTGTCCCTTCTCTGCTCTGCTGTGTTGCCAGCTGGTACAGTTGTTTCAGCTCTACTGTTTAAAGTTTCCTTTTGGGCTAATAAATATTTCTAAAATATTGTATTGCTTTAGAGCTCACACTATGGCGATGTAAATCAATTCCCACCTCTATCCTATAATGTATGTGATTTTTACCCCTACAAAAATTCCATCGAGATATTACAGGCCTTATATTGGCTAATAATAGACTATGGTGGTGGTCTGCTGGAAATAACTATGGGTGGGATTTGGGAGAGAGAAATCGTCATCACTTAGGTTGAATTCATGGAAGAGATGGAAGCTGTTGTTTGGTGTTTCCTAGCTGGGGATGGATGAACTTCACATATTCTAGGGAGCTGTAGGTCAAGTTAGCAGTTCTTCATGTTTTTCCCCAGTGGAGAACTGTCTTAAGACAGCATCTCTTGGGAAAGGAAAGTCTGGGACCAGAAGCTTGTCCTCAGAAGTTGTTGGGACAAAGCTGGGTAACTGAGAAATTGTGGACTTTGACTTCTATGATAATTAAGAATTTACTGCCCCTGCCTGCAAACTGCATGCCCCAATAAGCAGTAAAATAATGTGTCTGTCTGCCATAATCATTTTATAAATATTAATGCAGCTTTGAGAAATTGGGACCTAATTTTAAGTGTTGCATTATATTTGTAAGTGCATATTTTAATTATGGCCATAAAACATTGATTAGTCAAAATTTGCTGCTGTTTTGTGAGTTGGGAGCCAGACATGTTTGTAACAGGGAGCTGTGTCTGAGGTATGCTATTTTAAGGCAAGGAAATGAGCTGAGAGTCAGTCAACTGAGAGACCATTTGGATGGTTTATGAGAGTATATAATGTCAGAATTGAACATGGCTTGTCCACGCAACTCAGATGCACTGGGTCTCCAATTCTGGCCTGCTTTCAGGGTGGTGTCACCATCATTTGAGGGGGGGTAAGAATGTTTCCTCTAGGAAGAAATTTGAAATAGTCAAAGTGCTAATGAAACTGGTATGTTACTTGAAAGGTGTTGTGGGATGAATTGAGTTCCCCCTAAAATGTATACGATAAAGCTCTAACTTAAACGAGATTGTATTTGGAGATGGGACTTTTAGATGATAATTAAGATTAAATGAAGTCATCGGATCAGGGGTCTACCCCATAGATTTTGTGGCCTTATAAGAAGAAGAAAAAATCTTTCTCTCTTCATCATGAGGATACAGCAAGAAGGCAGCTGTCTGTAACTCCAGGAGAGAGCCCTCATCAGTCAGCAACCCTGCTAAGACCTTGATTTTGAGCTTTCCAGCCTCCAGAACTGTGAGACTATAAAAAGCTGTTGTTTAAGCCTCCCTGTCTCTAGTATTTTGTTGTGACAGCCCAAGTAGACTAAAACAAAGGGGCTCACGGGGTGGGGGGAAAAGGTAATCGGAGACAAGGAGAAGCTCTCTAATTGCAGCAGGTATCATGCTGGGGGTGAGCCACAATATAACAGTGATGGCTAAGAGGCACAGGAATGAGGGACCAGTTAGACTAGAGTTTGATAGACTCTGCAGATCCAGGAAGTAGAGGGAGAAAAAGGAGGACGTGGACCTCCTTCAAAAGACACAGGACGGATCCAAAGGTGCAGAGATGTAGAATCTCCAACTAAAGCATTAAAGACCAAGCTTGATGAATTACAACCCATAGGTCTTTTCTTTTCATTTCTGCCTAGTGTTATTCTTTCCATGAATATTAACAACCTAAGGCTGCAGAAATTCAATGTACACAGAGTTTCGTGGGTATCAGAAGATTGACTCTGACCAAGAGACATCCACAGAGATGCTGGCCTGATGAACAACTTAATGTCCCCAAAGTTGAGGATTGGCTAAAGAAACGATTATACAGAGACACATGGTATTAGGTGTCAGATCACAAGGTTCACATTGATATTTGTTCGGTAATAAAATATGACCTGAGAAATATCCGTATGTTATGAGTGTGTCAGATCACAAGGTTCACATTGATATTTGTTCGGTAATAAAATATGACCTGAGAAATATCCGTATGTTATGAGTGTGTCAAGTATAACAAAAAAATTTTATTATATATATATTTTTTTGAGACGGAGTCTCATTTTGTTTTCCCTGGTAGAGTGCCATGGCCTCACAGTTCACAGCAAGCTCAAACTCTTGGGCATAAGTGATTCTCTTGCCTCAGCCTCCCAAATAGCTGGGGCTACAGGCACCCGCCACAATGCCTGGCTATTTTTGCTATAGTGGTTGTCATTGTTGTTTAGCAAGCCTGGGCTGAGTTCTACCCACCAGCCCTGGGGGAATGTGGCCAGCACCCTAGCCACTTAGCTATGGGCACTGAGCTTATAATTTAAAAAATGTTAAAGGGACACACATACATGTAAACAAACACAAAGGATGAAGACTCACACCCCTAATGGGGGAATAAAAGTTATTCTAATTTTATGCAGGTGGCTTTTATTGCACTTTTTCTAGAATAAATATATCTTACTTTAAAATGAGAATAAAAATAGCTCTATTATTTAAAAAGGACAAAATATTTATCAGAGTAAAGAGTGAGTTGGCTGAAGGGTTGCTGCAGAGACATGGTGAGTCTTGCTACTGCTGTTTCTGTAGATTCTTTGCATGTTTTTTGAGTTCTTATGTTTATATACTATTGCAATGAAAGGTAAGGCTAAGCAGAGTATGTTATATACTACTCCTGAACCCCTCTCCCCACACAAAATTGGGGAGTATCACTAATTTTAGTAGTCCAGGGCCCATGAGTTGCAGCACTCAATTTTTTTTAATCCATGTTTAAACAGTGTATAGGGTAAAACACAGGACATTGCAGCAACAGCCATGTAACCCCATGTTCAGCCACAGAAAACAACCATATTTCTCAGAGACCTAGTGATTTCAGGGTGGGAGTGAGGGCCTCAATTTCAGGAAGGTCTCTGACCTCTTGTACATCTTTAAGAAAAGGAGAGAGTGGCTGGTACTTTGAGGAGGAGCTGGTATTCTTTCTGTGAGATGTAAGATTTTTGAAGTGGGAAAGAAATGGAAATTTATGTTAGTAGTGGTTGGGAGCTGGGCAGAGAGAGGGGCAGAGTGCAGCATAATCTGAAAAAAAATGGGCAATGTGTTAAAAATGAATATGCTAGCTATATCCATCAAAAATAGCAGTGATTTTTCTTTTTTTGCAGTTTTCGACCAGGGCTGGGTTTGAACCCACCACCTCAGGCATATGGGGCTAGCGCCCTACTCCTTTGGGCCACAGGTGCTGCCTGAGCAATGATTTATTTAAACATCCTTAAATAAATATTACTGTTTACAATTAGCAAATATGTGGGCAGTAGCTTTTGTCCTCTTAATGCACTCCTAGTTGTCTGTCTAACATAACCTTAGCTCGTTTTGAAAGTGCTTCTGCTGCATTATTTGTGACAAGTTGACAGCTCTCTGCCAATAGCTAGCGCAGACATGCTGTGTTCACATGTAACACAAGCTGACACTGTCACCAAACCGGGAGCCCTGTGTCTCATGAGAGTTTGTAAATCTGGAAATAGTGACAGATGTCAACTCCCCCGGAGATGACAAATTTAGCTTTCTATGATACAAATCTGAAAAGTTGCTGTTTGGTTGGTTTGTGGTTGAGAGTCATGCTGATTAGAGTTTAGGGAACAGAACAGTAGCCTCCCCCGCTCCTGGGGCACAAGGAGAGGTGAGGACGGTGTCAGTGATCTAGTCACTAGTCCCTCATGTTGGATCTAATTTGGGAGGTGTGGAATTACCCCTGAGGAAATTCCAGGTGCCCTTGGGGAAGCTGAGGGTGCTGACTCAGAAACCAAAGAGAGGTAGAGTGAAATCCCCATTTCAGGCGTCGGAAGACTCATTCTTCTTTAGTTTTAATTTGGTTCAAGTAAAACAGGAATGGGCTCAGCGCTCAAGTAACTTGAATAAATCTGAACTGAATGTGAAGGGTCATGATGAGGTAAAGTAAATACAGAGAACAAACATGTCTCACGGATGGTCTGTGACATTAAGAGATCAAAGTGGTTTTACTATTCTCTTCAAAAGTTTCCTGTAATGTATGATTATGGCAGTTAAAGAATAGACTTGAACAAAACCCCAACAGATAAAGATTTACCAGAGATTGGTATCATTCAAGGCATCTGGGTTTAGCCTCTAAAATCCCTGGTACTTTGAAAATATCCTTAGAGAACTTTTTTCTCAGGCTGAAGACACTTAGCTAGTGTCTCAAGAGAATCCAAAGACTCACCCCTCAGCTCAGTACCTTGAACTCTATTCCTTTCGATGGCTGGTAATTCAAGGTTGCCCTTCCTGCGCTCAGGAGCTGACTTCTAGCGATGAGGCCATCCACCAGGTTCAAGGTTTCTTTTCAAAGTGCACAGGAAACTGAAAAGCAGATTCTAATCTCATAAATGTATAATTTGTACATTATCACCTATTGAAATGTCAAGACATGTTAAAATTGTACTTTAAAATTGATGAGTTGCCTGAAATTTTGGGTTTGCGACATAACGATACTGAGGTCCGACAACCAGGTAAGTGCCTGAGTGAAACGGGGTCCACTCACCACCTGGAGAAAAGGTATTTACAAAGTTCTGTCTTGGATCTGTGATAGCGGTAAGCAAAACCATAAACCAGAAATCATTAGTGGGTAGATGGAGTGCATACCTGACATAGTCCATAGGCACTGGGGGATCCACAAACACAGAAATCACTACGTCCTCTTCACCAGGGAAGATTGTTGGCCAGTTGTTCACATGATTTGAAAGACATGGGGAGGTAATGGTGATTCTGCTATTGCTTTCTACCCTAGGCTAAGCTACAAATGTTCGAAATCCCCAGCTCCCATAACACCCTGGTCTTGTTCTTTTCAAGGAAGAGCAAAGAGGGTGGATTTGCATCAGACTCTTTCTACCAGAATTTCCATTTGCAAATTTCTATCACGTTAACATGTACCCTTAGTGGTGAGTCACTCTGAGATGCTGAAGATCTACCTTGAACATCCTCTTCATTCTGTTTTTTTTTTTTTAATTAAAAAAAGCATCTGTTAGTTTGAGGGAAGGTCTAGGCTAGAACATGTCCAGAATAATTAGGGTGCCCTTTTAGAACAGATTTACCAAAATTCAAAATTAATTCAATTTACTGTGGTCACCTATTTAAGAGAGAGAATGCTTTCTCTAGACAAATGGGGTGGAAATACAAACACCACTTTGATCCAGAAGGGGAGAGTCTCTATAATCAGGAGTCCTGTGTTAAAAAGAGAAATCTTTTTCCATGTGTGTGGTATACCCATAATTTCCAAAAAGGGATATAGCTTAGAAAATAATTGAAACTTTGACAATTGAAATTATATCATGTATAGGTTCATAATCAGAACATTTAACACATATGAGGAGGTTTCATTAGGTAGAGGGGGCAAAAACAAAGGTATGCCTTCTTTTAAAATGTTTTATATTATTCTCCAATTAGAACAAAATGGATAAGAGGAAATATGACTGCCAGATTAAAAAAATTACATTGGAAAATCTACACATATTGAAGACGGAAGTGTCCAAGATTTGCCTTGCTAGATCATCCTTTTCTCCCCTGAAAGGCTTCAGAGTTGTTTTTTAATTTAATACGGGGACTATATATATACAGTAACACCAAGTTTTTAACAGCTATATTTTCTCCCTTTGCTATCATAATTATGGTCTCATTAAGATTCCAATAAAAACTCAAGGAAAACTTTTTTTTTTTCCAAAGGAAAACAGAAGTACCCACAGTGTCTCTCTACCAACATGCTATGCTTTTAAAATATTTGCATTTGGAATTCCTCACTGCAAATAGTCTCCAACCAAAGGTAAATATAACACTTAGATTACTCCCAGAAGAACATTCCTTCTGCTATTAATACCCTCAATTCAAATCCTTTCGCGAGTCTGTATAATTTTACTGTATGTACTTTATCCTGCAGTTTGGCAGGCTGTGTCAGGAAACGAGATGCATCAGACATGAATAGAAAGAGGCATCTCTTGCCTCAGCGAATAATTTCTTCTTTGGGTTTTCCATTTTGTAAAATAGTCCATTTGGAATATCAGATTCATGAAGACAAAGTCTTCAGTTAGAGAAGAGTAAAGATAGGCCTGGCCAAAAGAAAACACCAGGCACATACGCCTTAAATCTGTTTCAGCTTTCAGTAGATTACACTGAATTAGGAAAAGTAAACATATGTACTGAGCTTCCCGCATTCTTTTTTAATGGGCTATCTTCTCACAGTTGACAGGTACGACCTTCCCCTTGTGGCCAGTGATGTGTTATGTCGTGGGGTCTTTAAATGTCTTGCTCCGGAATCAGCAGATCCTCATGTTGTTCTATAAAGTTTTCCTTTCTAATTGCAAGTGGTGTTGGTCCATTACCCGGACTCCTGTGTGTGTGTGTGTGTAAAATGAATCCAAGCTAAGGAATTACAAACATCATTTAAAGTGGTTTACAACACCTCCACAGAGAACAGTGCAAAATAAGATAGTTTAAAGCCTTATTACAAACAGGACGATTCAATATTTAGAGCCCCCGGTCCATATCTCCTTGGGGGATCCTATGTGCTCATAGGAAAGGTGAAGCTGACCCACAGCAAGAGTTTGCATAAAAATAAAGAGTGTAGTAATAATGAGAACATTGGTAGTATTTTCCAGAGACGTTTCCAATGTAGTGACTGAGGGCAAGACCGACATGGTTAAAGCTTGCAAAGTGAATGAAAGTAAGGAAGTATAGTCAGTAAACAAATATTTTTCTTATTTATTTTTACATATATAGTATATATGTATAAATTATATATATAATATTATATATTATAATATATTATAAATTATATATATAATTACTATATATATAGTAGCTGGGACCACAGGCACCTGCTAGAATGCCCAGCTATTTTTTTGTTGCAGTTTGGCCTGGGTCAGGTTTGAATCCACCACCCTTGATACATGGGGCCGGCACCCTATCCACCAAGCCACAGGCACTGCCCCTAAATTTTTTTTTTTTTTTAGATAGTCTCAAGCTATTTCCCTGGGTAGAGTGCCATGACATCACAGCTCATAGCAACCTCCAAGTCTTCGGCTCTATCGATCCTCTTGCTTCAGTTTTTCTACTTTTAGTAGAGACAGGGTCTTGTTTTTGCTCAGGCTGGTCTTGAACCTGTGAGCTCAAGCAATCCACCCACTTCAGCCTCCCAGAGGGCTAGGATTACAGACAGGCGTGAGCCACCGCACCCAACCCACAAATCTGTCTAAAAGGAAGAGGAGAGATATGGAGAAGGGGAAGGATTTTAGTTTTAGTTTTTCAGTGATGGATGAAGTATTTTGTGAGTTGGACTACCAAAGAGAAGGGGTTGGCAGAGAGGGAAAAATGGATGATCATAATTAAATGAGATTCCAGATGACGAAAAAGGCAAGGGTCAGAATACATAGGAGAAAACAGGATAATAACATGTGGTTTTGTTTTCTGATTTCACGTTTACCACAGATTAGTATTTTATCTGTGAATATTGCATAAATCCATTATTTACTTATATATGTACACACGTACAATTTAATCCTTGTTGATTTGTTCAGTTCCAATCTTTCTGATTAGGCTTCAGTATCAGTACCAGAGGAAGAAAGGTATGATACAAAAGTGGGTAAGAAGAAAAACTATTAATCAGAATGTACACGGGAAGGAGTTTTTACCCAATATACTTTTTTTTCCTGAGCCCAAGTGACTGAATTCATCTTCCAGGAGGAAGGATTATAATAGGGATAGGAAGGTGGGATAAGAGATTTTGAAGACTAGAAATGTTTCAAATGATCACTGTCAGGTCTGAGGGAGAATGATTTTCCTGGAATATATTTCCACAAATGGGATTACTGAGTTAAATTTAAGATATTTTTATGGTTTTTTATAAGCATTGCCAATTTTTCCTTCCAGAAGAATTTCACGATTTGTCCAGCATCCAACTCAAAATGAGGTGGGATTACCTGAGCCAGCTCCTTGGGGGTTGGTCTTTGCTTTGCTGACTTCCTTTTCTTTTTTACTCATAACTCTCCCTCCAGCACACAGGCCTTGGGTTCCCTCCAACCTTTGCCTTTATTCCACCTCAAGGCTTAACCTTACTCTCCTCTCTGACCAGATGCCTAGAAGTCATCTCCTTGGAGGGTCATTCCTTGAAGGTTTCCATGTGAAATGGCCCCAGTCCTCAGCCCAAACACTTTCTGCCACTTTGTTTGATGTTCTCTATAGTTCTTGTCTTTATACAAATTATGTTATTTACTTGTAACTTACTAGTTGTTTTCTTTCTTCCGGTAAAATACAAGTTTGAAGGAATGGGGACTTGGTCAAATTAAGCACCATCTTTTCAGCTGCTTGAAAAATATTTGACACAGATCAGACCATCATTTTTTGATAAATAAATGAATGAATAGAAAATAATTCTTTTTCCTTTGGGTAGACACCTAATAGTGGAATTGCTGGATCAAATGGCAGTCTACACATTTAGTTCTTTAATGCTCTGCATTCTATTTTCCCGTAGGGATTGTACCAGTTTGTGGTCCAAAGTGTTGGATAAGCATTTTTTCCCTCTGAATCCACACCAGCATCTGTTGTTTTTGGCTTTTTCATAGTGGCCATTCTGACGGTGTATCTGACAGGTGGTATCTCACTGTGGTTATAATTTGCACACTCTTGATGATTAGTGATGTTGATGAGGTTGAACTTTTTTTTATAAGTTTGATGGTCTTTGTCTATCTTCTTTTGAAAGAAGTGTGCCCATAGCTTTTTTTTTTCATTTTTTGATGAGATTCTTGTCTTTTTTTTCTTTCTTCCTGATTTGTTTAAGTTCTTATAGGTTTTGATATTAGTCCTTCATTGGATGCATAATTTGTGGGCATTTTCTCCCATTCTGTAGTTTTCTTGTTGTTTATTTCCTTTGCTTTGCAGAAGCTTTTCAATTTGATTAAGTCCCATTTATTTATTTTTGTTGTTGCTGTATTTGCCATTGGGGTGTTAGTCATACGTCTTTGCCTAGGCCTATGTTCAGAAGAGTTTCTGCTATATTTTCTTCTATCATTTTTATGGTTTCATGCCTTACACTTAAATCTTTAATTAATTTTTATATATAGTAAGAGACAGGACTGTTGCTTCATTCCTCTGCATGTGGCTACCCATTTTTTCTATGACTGTTTATTGAAATCATTTTATTTAAAAGACATTTGTACCTAATTGTTTATTGTAGCATAGTTCACAATTGCAAAGATATGAAATCAGCCTAATTGTGCCCATCAGTTTATGAATGGATAAACAAAATGTGATACACACACACGCAAACACACACATATCATGGGGCATTGCTGAGGCATAGAAAGGAATAGAATAATGTCTTTCACATCAAGTGGATGGAACTAGAGTCCATTATCCTAAGCGAAGTTTCTCAGAAATAAAAAAAGAAATGTCACATGTTGTCACTAATCAGTGGGCTCTAAACAATGGGCACATATGAACCCAAAGAGAGATATAGAATATTGTAAACTAGGAAGAGCAGAGAATGGGAAAGGGTAAGGGATAAAGCTTTCCTAGAAGGTATAATAACCACTATCCAGGTGGTGGGCACACTGAAAGCCTTCACTTCAACATTATACAGAGTATTCGTATAACAAAAACATTTATAACTGCTTAATAATTTGAAAGGAAGGAAAAAGAAAAAGAAAATAATTTACTTTCATTTAACTGCATTCTTAACAACATTGGATAGTCTGATTTTAAAAGCTATATTCAAATTTCATGAGACATTTGTATTCTCTTTCATGGGAATTACTTATGCATATAAAATAAAGATGTTATTCACAAATAATGTTTACTGCACTTTGTTTTAATACGTGAGCATGAATTATGCTTGGACATGGACAAGTTTAACAAGAGTTAAATCTGTGCATATTTTTCTTTTTTATTTCTTCCATTGTTTTGGGTTTAACAAGAGATTTTATTATTATAGATTAAATCTGTTTTTGCTTTAATTCTTTTCTAGCATATGGCATTGTTATTTTTTAATGGCTAACATTTAATCTTCTTTGAATTTATTGGCTATATGACATGGAACCAAACTAGATACTTTCCCAAAATAACTAACCCTGATTCCCAAAAATTTTTATTGAACTATTCTTTCTCTTTAATTTTTTTTGTGCAGTTATATTGATTGCAAGTTTACCATTGATTAGCATTTTATCTATGAATATAATATACATTCATTATATAAATACATCTGTGCAATCTGTTTCTTGTTGATTTGTTCAGTTTTTAAACTCTTTCTTATTAGATTTACATATTAATACAATACTATTTTATTTACTGAAGCACTATAGATTTTTATTTAAAATGTTTTTAAACTAACACCATGCTGTTTTTGTTATGACTATCTTCATTACTCAGAAACTTGGTAAGTCTTAATTTATCATAAATATATTTTAGTTTCAGAATTAAATTATAATTATCTACAATATATTATGACAGAAAACATTATTAAGATTATTCCTAGAAAATTTACTTTTTTATTTTCTGCAGTATTATGAATAAATGATTTTATCCATTCTACTGAGGAGTTTTCATAAGCATTTTTATAAGCTATTCATCTGAGTTACTGACTCTTTTAATTAATTCTAATATATTTTCAGTAGAACCTAGAATTTCTAATGCAATGAACTTATTTAAAATAATGATAAAATTATCATTTTCTTCTTTATACTATAATATGGCTTGCATTTGTATTTCAAGTCTTATTTTGTTGGTTAGGGTTTCCAAAATCAGGTTAAATAATAGTAATTACCTAACTTACTTACTGGACATACTTAATGCATTATGCATAACACTGATTGTTAACTTATTATAAAAGATCTTTATTATGAAAATGATACCCTCCCATTTTTGTTTCTAAAAAATTCTCAACCAGAATAGATATTAAATGTGGTCAAATATCATGTCATCTTCTATTTGGATAATCATGGTTTTGTGGTTGTTGATATTTGACCAATTAATGGGATGTACTATATTAATAAGTTTTATGACATGAAGCAATCCTTTCACTGCTTGGTTACATTTTTCACTCCTGAATTGGTTATTCTGGCATCATATAGTATAAACACAGATGCTGAGTGATAGGAATGTACGGCAATGTTGATTCCTTTGACTGCCCAAAGCCGTGTTTTCAAAGGCAGACAAAAGCAAAGGTTAAGCAACTAGTGGTAAATTTGATCAACACTGACAAATAATCTTGGCCACTCACTACCAACATCCAATATTTTTCCAAGAGCATGTTTTGGCCTAAATTCTTTGGCTAATTACTTTAATTTTTCTTGAGTTGATATACCGTTAGGGTTGACATTAATAAAATAGTCAAAGGCTACAAGTGAGAAACCCAGAAGGTATCTCTTTCATTATTCACCACTTTGTCTAACAAAAGTGAGATTTGGTGTCCTTAAGATAATGAAATGTCTAAAACCACTGTAAGCATAACCAATTTAAAAAATAGACCATTTTCCTACCTGAAAGAGTTGTCACAAAACATTCTATATATGACTGAGGTTTCAAGTAATGATAGAAACTGAATACTACTCAATCAATTAAATTTAAATACAAAATTTTTAAAAAGAAAATGAAAATCACCTATAATAACCTAACTCAAATTTTTACATTGTTTTTGTTTCCTTCCATGGAGATCATACCGTAGATAACATTCTAGTACTTTATAGCTCTTTCTCCACATTTTAGTAGGACTAATCATTGTCTTATGCTTTAAAAATTATTTAATATAGTATTTTATGATAAAGATGGTCTATACCTTATTCACTTGTACCTGTTGCTGGATACTTAGATTCTTCATAATATTTTTATTACCAATAATCTATGACTATCACCTTCATGCACAAATTCTTGTCCATATTTTATTTAATAGATTACTAGATATACTGATAACACTTTTAAAAAGAAGTGCCTTACATAGATTAAAGCTTTCCATTGTAGGGCAGTGATTCTCAACCTTCCGAATGCTGCAGCCCTTTAATACAGTTCCTGTGGGCGGTGACCCAGGTTGAGAACCACTGTTGTAGGGAAATGAACATTAAGCAAATTGTCCACTTTAAGGTTTCTACTATCACTGCTTTGTAATCTTATGGTATTTTGGATTTAAGCCAATTGGGAGCCAGGCCTAGTGGTCCACACCTATAATCCTAGCATGGAGAATTCTCAAAGATTTAAAAGCAGACCTTCCATTTGATCCTACAGCCCCATTACTGGGCATTTACCCAAAAGGAAAACCTCATTCTACCACAAGGACATTTGCACTAGAATGTTTATTGCATCTCAATTCACAATGTCCAGGATATGGCATCAACTCAAGTACCCATCAACCCATGAATGGATTAACAAACTGCGGTGCATGTATACCATGGAGTATTAATCCAGCTATAAGAAAAGATAGAGACTTTACAACTTTTGTGTTTACTTGGATAGAGTTGAAACACATTCTTCTTGGTAAAGTATCATAAGAATGGGGAAAAAAGTATCTGATGCACTCAATACTGATATGAAACAACTACAGCCCCACAGGAAAGAAAAACACCAGTGAAGTCTAGTGAGGAGGAGGGGAGGAAAGAGGATAGAGGTGATTGGTGGGATTCTCTCAAGTGAGCACAGCGTGAGGATGTTCAGGAGCCCCCTGGGGGAAGGGCTCAACTACCACTTGAACTTTACCATAGAAATGAAAATAATGCAACCTAAACATTTGTACCCTTCTGTCACTCTGAAATTTAAAAAAATCTAAGAATTATAAACAAATAAATGAAACTATGAAAACTGACAGATGGTATAATTATAAATATAAAAAACTATAATCAGTCATTAAATTTAGAAAGGTCATTGTATAGAATGTCAGTTTAAAAACTTGTTTTTGCATACACCAACAACAAAAAAAATCAAACTTTTTAATTTTTTAAAGAGGCAGTTAAATTAGCATCAGAAAATACATCCAACACTTAGGATTATAATTTAATGAAAATGAAGAAAGATTATTCCACAAAAAATGTAAAACAATGTAGAGAAAAATTTAAAAATATCCTGAACGCATTAGAGACAATGTGTTTATAATGAAAATGTTAGCTTTCCTCAAAGTGATTAATAGATTCAATACAATCCCATTAAATATCCAGTATATTTTTATTATGGAAACTGACAAGATTGTTCTAAAACTTTTATGAATATGAAAAAGGTCAAGGGCAGCACCTGTGGCTCAAAGGGGTAAGGCGCCAGCCCCATATGCTGGATGTGGTGGGTTCAAACCCAGCCTTGGCCAAAAACTGGGAAAAAAAAAAAAAAAAGAGAGAGAGAGAGAGAGAGAGAGAAGGAAAAGTTCCAAGAATGTTTCTAAGAATCTTGGAAAGTTACAGAGTTGACAATGATATACTACTGAAAATAAAAATTTAATCTAAAACTACAGTACCTATAATAAAAGAGGGTAGAATTTACTTAGTAAACACGATGTAGGTTAAGTTAAGCCCTGATTTAACCATTGTGCAATATAGTCATAGAATCAAAATTACACTTGGACCCCATAACTATGTACAAACAAAAAGTAAATAAAATAACTAAGAAAGCATGAAGTGGCAAAAAGCAAAATAAGCCAGCTGAGCCGAATAGAGACTGAGAAGTTGATCTGTGGACACCCGGTTTTGTCAAGGCAGCCCTGCAGAACATTCAGTGGTATTTGGTCAACGGATGGTGCATACGGAGAAGAAAAAAAAAAACACATATTTCACATCCCACTTTTATAACTGGCACAAGAAAATAGAAAACTATATTATAATTCTGTGGTTGACAGAAATTTCTTTTATAGGAAATAAAAATATTGACCATGAATGGGAATATTGACACATTGATGGCATTAACATTAGGACATTCTGCTTATTAAAGAAAATGCTTAAAAAAATGCTTCATTAAGGAAACACCTACTGATTAAGAGAAAGGATTTGTAAGGTATAAGCTTACAACATGTTTGGTTGCATAAGGTAGAAATAATTTTTAAAAGTCAATAGGAAAAAGGTATGCAATGTAAGTATGGTAAAGAGATTTGAATAGGCAATTCCAAAAAGTGAGTACCCCAATAGTCAATGAATATATGAAAAGATGTTCAATCTCATTGTTCTCCAAAGAAATGCAAACTCTTTGGAAACCTGTCAGTATCTACTGAAATTGAACTTGTGTATACCATATGATTCAATTCCAGTCATAGGTGTCTATCCAGTGGAAATGCTCACACATGTATAGCAAAGACATACACAGGGATGTTGCTGGCAGCGCTATTCATAATGGTCCCAAATTGGATATGATCTAAACATCAATCAGCAGGTGCATGGATAAAGACCTGGTAGAATATCATATATTAATACTATGTGAACATTAACAAACTAATCTTACCCAAAAGCTAGGGGATCTTACAAACACAACATAATGAAGGAAACCAGACACAAAACATCACAGACTATATGAGATTATCCAGGAAATGTTCAAAAGTAATGAATAGGCAGAAATCAGGTTATCTGGGGATTGGAGGGGTAACTGGGACTCCTGGAGAGTTGGTAATAATCTATCACAGTTGTTATGTTCGCTTTGTGAAAATTCATCCCACGGTGTAATTATATTCCTGTGTTTCTATGCTGTGTACTTCTTTTGCTTCCATGTAAAAAATATTTAAAAACAAACAGACCCAGGGGACTCACTGTGTTATGTCTTTTGGAGAGTAGAAAAGTGCAAGTAGCTCGCAAGCCCTTCAGGGAGCTTACTGGGCAGTGAGAGAGAAGAGCAAACACTTGATGAATGATAGTCAAGGTCCAGACTTTTAAATGAAAGAATAAAGTATGTGATAAAATAAAAGGAGGAACAAATGAATTCTGAAAAGAAGCTCAGCTTAAGCTTTTGAGTTGAATCCAGAAAAATCCTAAGCTTTTTATAGGTAAAGGAAGGAAGAGAAGCATTCCTTTCAAAGAAATTGCAAGAACAAATAATAAAAAGCATGAGAATTCAGGGTCATATTTGAGAATGTCAGGATGTCTCTTATCATGTCAAGATAGGATCCATAGTTGTCACTCTAGAAAGAGAAATCTAGAAGCAGTTCAGTAATAGTTTCTATTAAATCCAGAACATAAGTATGAGAGAATTTATCAGCAGCTTTTCGAGACAACAGAAAAGAACATGACCCTTGAGGCAGAAACCAACTTCAGAGGCCACTGGATTTTTACTTGGGCATGACAGGAAAATCTTCCCAGTAGTAGTTAGGCCTGTTGGATTTTAGGATCTGATGATATAGGTTCTAAACTGGCTGTGTTGCTTACTAGCTTTGTGAATTCTTGTGAGCTATTGACACTCAGTTTTCACCTTTGACATATGACATAGTAATAGTGTGTCTCACAGGTGATCCTTACAGGTCAACATAAGGATTAAACAAATAAATGCAAACACTTGGAATCTTAGCTGGCACAAAGCAACTACTTATCCAAGTTTAGCTAATGTCATATTCATAATTCAATGATTACTATTACCATTACTGATATTCTCACAGAAACAATCCCAGAGGCCCAGACAGGTTGCCAATTTGAATCCTGTGGGCCGTCTTTTCCAAACACAACTTTG
>CAUYQV010186902.1:0-19049 GCA_963574575.1 Galagoides demidoff | reverse complement strand
AAAAAAAAAAAAAAAAGAAATAATACCTTATTGGGCAGTGCCTGTAGCTCAGTAAGTAGGGTGCTAGCCTCATATACCGAGGGTGGCGGGTTCAAACCCAGCCCTGGCCAAACTGCAACGAAAAAATAGCCAGGCATTGTGGTGGGCCCCGGTAGTCCCAGCTACTCGGGAGGCTGAGGCAAGAGAACTGCTTAAGCCCAAGAGCTGGAGGTTGCTGTGAGCTGTGACATCACAGCACTCTACCAAGGGCAACAAAATGAGACTCTATCTCTTAAAAAAAGAAAGAAAGAAATAATACCTTATTATATACATCTAGTAAGCTTTTTGAATCTCTGAAATCCATCACATTTCAAGAAATACCTTTTTGCACATATTCATGTGCCTCACAGCCTCCCTGACTCCTAGACCAAGAGTGCCATCCCCTGCCCTTCCCTGCTTATGGTGGAGCTCAGAAAGCTCCCTGACATCGTATTTGCAATATTTTCATTCTAACCAGTCCCCTCTATCTCCCACCTGCTGGTCCACTCTGCTGACACCCCACACCATCATCACTCTCATACAGGTATCTCCACAAGGCAGCACTGTCCCCTCCCTGTTGAGACAGGGAAGTGACAGGTGCTGCTCTGGGTACAGCACTGCCGCAAGCAAAGTCTCAAGATGAAATTTCAAATTGTCCTGATCAAAACAGAATGGAGACAGGGCAGGTTCCAACTAGTTAGAACCAAGATGGCCCTTCCATGACTATTCCTCCTCTCGTTTAGCCCACTGAATAAGCAAAAAGACAACAGGAACCAGGGGACTGGTTCTCTTCTGCAGGGACAGCCAGTCTCCACTCTGTCTCTGGAGTAGACTTTCTATAAGTTTCTGAATAAACCTCATTTTCACTTTATACTGTTGGCTTGTTCCTGAATGCTTTTGAGCAAAGCCAAGCACTCACTTGGAGTTCAAGTGGCTCCCAGCATTGGGAGTCACTTTTCCTGCGTCATTGGCTTTATTCTCCAGGCTGAAGCCTGTATCTCTAAGAGGAAGCTCTCTTCTCACAGGATTCAACTCCTCTCCTGCTCTCTCACAACAGGCCCTTGAAGAACTCGTAACATTCCAGGAGTGACCTAGTGCATGGTGCAGAACAGGGAGCTTCCTGAAGAAGCCATGACATGACTGGGGAGGAAGAGAAGCTGGCAGTGCCTTGCCTCTACTGCTGAAGTTACTACCACCTAAAATCCCTAGCCATTATACAGAAAGACAGAGGAAGAAATGGGTGCCCCATCAACCTCTAAGGGGCTTCCGAGTCAAAGATCACCAAGACACCCACATGATCACACCTGTGTGGTGTGTGTAATTAAAGTCCAGTATGGTAAGTAGCATTTGACTTTGTCACTCTTAAAAATTTTTCTGAAAGTGGCACATGAGAGTATATGGAATATGTCTCTCAAAGGATAATTAATATGAAGTTTACACATAAGTGATCCTTAAAGCAAAACAGACAAGAATTATCAGGTTCAAAGACAATTCTTAAAAACACATAATAAGCCATCTAAGTTTTTTTTTTTTTTTTTTTTTAGACAGACCCTCAAGCTGTCCCCCTGAGTAGAGTGCAGTGGCATTACAGCTTATAGCAACCTCCAAACCTCCAACTCCTGGGCTCAACAAGTCTCCTGCCTCTGCCTCCCAAGTAGCTTGGACCACAGGCACCTGCCACAATGCCTGGCTATTTTTTGGTTGCAGCCGTCATTTTTGTTTGGCGGGCCCAGGCTGGATTCAAACCTGCCACTTTAGGTGTATGTGGCTGGCGCCTTAGCCACTTGAGCCACATGTGCCAGTCTCATCTAAGTTTATTTTAAGGGAAAGAAAAAGAATACAAAGCAAAAAACTACAAGTACTGAGCTATGGGCGCTGAGCCGTACTTTTGGATTATTGAGAGCTGCTTGCACAACTACATCCTTCAAGTTACAGTAACTATTACTCTATGACAGGAAGACTTAAAATAATACTTCAAAAAAATTCCTGCTGTAAACTCTGGTCACAGAGTCGAGAGTGGTAGCCATGTGCACTAACCGGTGGTAGATCTTTTCTTCAATGGTGCCGGCGGTCAGCAGCCTGTAAACAGTCACCTGCTTCTTCTGGCCTATTCGCCACGCTCGCTCCCGGGCCTGCAGCACAGAGAAACATTACAACTAGAGCCCTCGCCAGTAACAAGTACCTCTGACTAGAAACAAAGATAGCTGGTCACCTCTTTTCACTCCCAGAGGTACAATTTTGGCTAATGAGGCCAGATACACCTAAAGGCTATGAAGGAAGATAAACAGCCAAGTGACAAAGACACTCTATGTGGGAAAAGAGTTTATGACTTTGCATATGTTCTTTTAACCCTAAATCTAGGAATGGATGCTACAGACAAACTGCTGAGGACTGTCCTGTCTGCTTGACTCTGAGGGGCATTTTCTTCCATGGTAAAGAATAGGAAACAACCAAAATGTGAAGCAGACACTAAAGCCAACTAGAACATCAAAGGACAGTCCCAAGTGCTAACCCTGAAACTACATTCCTACTAACACATTCTTTTTTAAAAACAAAAAACAGACCTGTGTGTCAGTGCTTGGGTTCCAATCGGGGTCATAGATGATGACTCTGTTTGCCCCAGTCAGGTTGACGCCGAGGCCACCCACCCGAGTGGTCAGAAGAAACACAAATATGGAAGTGTCCTAGAGGCAAGACACACAGCACTCAGTACGACTAGTTACAGCCCTCACCCCCACCTTCACAGATTCTACCCAGGAGCCACTGGGCTGTTTCCAACACAGGAATGGTTTATCCTAGAGACCTTTAGTAAATCAAGATCTTACCTCAAAGTTCTTACTTTTAATGTTAATTACATTAGCAATATTTAAAAATAATTGGGTTTTCAAGAAGGAAAATAAATTCTTTGTTTAAACATGCAGCTCTCAATAATCCAAAAGTATGGCTCAGCACCCGTAGCTCAGTGACTAGGGTGCAGGCCACATACACAGAAGGTGGCAGGTTTGAGCCTGGCCTGGGCCTGCTAAACAACAATGACAACTGCAACAAAAAAATAGCCGGGCATTGTGGCGGGCACCTTTAGTCCCAGTTACTTGGGAGGCTGAGGCAAGAGAAGCACTTAAGCCTAAGAATTTGAGGTTGCTGTGAGCTGTGATACTACAGCACTCTACTGAGGGCGACATAGTAAGACTCTGTCCCCGAAATAAATAAATAAATAAATAAATAAATAAATAAATAAAAATCCAAAAGTACACTGAGCTCAATAAGCAAAAAGTCCCCCTTTATTTCCTAGCCAGAAGTAGGCACTGCACAGGTGGCCGAGGGTGTGGGTGTGCTTGCTCCTTCCTCTCCACCTACACCAACACCCTGTAACTTCTGTTTTTCCCAGGTTACCTCATTGTATCTCGTAATCAGTGGTTGTCTTGATGCTATTGTAGTGGTACCATCCATCTTGAGGTAGGTATACTTTTGGGCTCTAAGAAATACTTCAAGTATGTCCAGCATCTGTTAGGAAGTGAGGGACAAGAGTTTTCCAATCAAGTACACACTCCTGGGAAGTTCTACGTTTGTCTCACTTTCCCCAACAGTCCTGTGTTGAAAGGGTGTTCTTGTTTTAAGAATGATAAATACACTATTAGGAGAGTACTTCTGGTATTTCCTTATGGTTTAATTCTTACAATTTCTATAACAGCCTGAGCTCAAGCCCAAAATTACCTATATATGAGAATCAGATGGTGAGTTTTTTTATAAAGCCAACTGCTGAACACCACTAAGGAAAGGCCAAACTCCCAAAGAAGCCCATAGGCTGCCGCCTCTGCATCTGTGCTGACTCTCTTTAGGTCATTTTCTTAGATTATATCCTATTTTTGAAGTAATGGGTCTAAGTCCTAAAGAACCGACTTGTCTCTTGAATAAGTTTATACACTCACTTGTCTTGACTGAGAAAACAGCAACACTCGTTGACCCTGCTTGTGCCATATTTTCAACAAAGATTCAACAACAATCATCTTCCCAGAACGTTTCCAGTATCCAAACTGATCTTCTTCTAGTTCATCTTCTGGAAGACCCTTGAGATTCTTGGTACCTCCAGAAAAGAGATCAGGGTGGTTGCAAATTTTTCTTAGGGCTATAAGTCCAGGGAAAATCTATGGTATGAAAGAACCATATGTGTACTCAGATTACCCCATGTAAAGTAATATTCACTCAGGAAGGAAAGGAAGGAGGCTATTCAACATGTTAACAGATTAAAAAATAACTCTTCACTGGCTTCTTAGTTTCTTCCTCGTCCCAGTGTTATCAGAAGCTATAGGAAATTAACTTTCATTCATCCTCTTTCTCTGATAAGACAAGTTTCTCTAGAAACAGAAAAATCCTTTTGGACTGGACAGGTTTACAGGCTTCATATTTAATTAATGATAATCCATTTTCCCTCACTAGAAAAAATGTAGCACAGGGGTTACAGTGTCAGCCACATACACCAAGGTTGTGGCTTTGAATCCGAATCTGGCCTGGTCCAGCTAAACCACAAAGATAACTACCATAAAAAAAAAAAAAAAGATAGCTGGGCGTTGTGGTGGGCGCCTGTAGTCCCAAGCTTCTTGGGAGGTTGAGGCAAGAGAATCTCTTACGTACAAGATTTTGAGGTTGCTGTGAGCTGTGACGCCATAGTACTCTACAGAGGGCAACATAGTAAGACTCTGTCTCAAAAAAAAATGTTTGCAATTCACAGCATTATAAACTTGGTATGAAAAACTGACTCACCTTTTAAGTATAATAAATAGAAATGTCATATCATCCTAAATTTGGGGCATCAGTCATAACTTATCAAATGCATTTAAATATTACACTCCTAAGCATCTCACTAAAACTTCTGTATTTTAATATATGAGTAAGAAGTTAAAGTTCCCTTTACCTTTACATTATTCTATCAGAAAACAAATTTGTATGAGAAATGCAAGCATGGGAAAGACCTGAAGGATGGTTTGTGCAGTAGGAGGGTGCAAGAGACCAGCAGTGGTTGTCCCTATCCCCAGGCCCATACAAGTGGGAAAGCATTAGCAAAACTTGAATAATGGGGCTCTTTCACAGCTTTCAGAATGTGTCCCAAACCAAATTCAAAAACTGCTATAAAAACTCAACAAGAAAAAGAGAAATCATAAACTAAGCCATTTATCAAAGGGTGTGGTAGCTACACCTATAAATAACAGTTAAACAAATTAACAATAATAGATCCAAACAAATAGGGAACATTGTCAAAACCCCCCCAAGAGCCATCTGTAACTTATTTTCCTTCCTTTAGATCTGCACTGTCCAATCCAGTAGGTATTGGCCACAAATGGCCACTGAACACTTGAAAGGTGAGTGTTGTGCTCACGCTGAGAGACAGATGTGCTACAGATAGAAAACACACACTCAATTTCAAAGACAGTACAAAAAAAATGTAAAGTATCTCATTTATCATTTTGGAATTTTGATTACATATTAAAATGAAATTTTGGATATATTTGTTTAAATAAAATACATCATCAAAATTAATTTCACTTGCTTTTTTCCCTTTTTTACTGTGACTCCTAGAAAATTTACAACTCCAAGCGAGGCTTACATTGTCTTTCTGCTGGATGGTGTGATCTAGACCACCTAACTTGGAGGGACATAAAAAGAAGGAGAGATTCTGGGAGATGAATAAGCATGAATGACTGAAAAATCGCCTGTAGACATGAAGATGACATAAGAAATTGTGAGAGGTGGTGAAAAGAATTGAAATGACTTAGTCTGGAAGTAAAAGGACCTGGATACCATTAACACAGGCATCCCTGTCACCCCATTCGTCTCTTTACCTCCCCACAAGTATGTGACTGGCCCAGTGTAGACTTCAGACTGGCACACCACTACACAGCGCTACTCAGCTGTGCTCCAAGGAGCACAGAGTGAGGACCACAGGCACAAAGGACAAGAATTGAGGGCACACAAGCATGTGTTCACTGCAGGAAGGCCTGACACCAAAGGGCCTGGTGTGGTAGGGTCTATTTTGAAAGTACCCCACAAAGACAGTTCTGCCCAGGATGACACTAAGGAGGGCATGTGCTAGATCACTGGGGAATCTCACATGTTAAATCAATAAGCTACAACTCATAGGTTAAAATAATCTATCTGAAGCTATAGACTGGCAGTTCTCAACCTGTGGGTCAAGACCCACAGGAAATGCACTAAAGGGCCAACATTAGGAAGGTTGAGAACCACTGCTGTAGACTAAATGCTGATTTTAAATTACTATATATGCTTACTTAGCAGCCATATACCCACATTTGGTATCGAGTATTGCCAATAGCTAAAAGATAATTAAAATCCCTTTAAAATGGCCCTTCCTCCATGGAAGTGTGCCTGGGGCTGTTCCCTTCATTGGCATGGGATGGCCAGGCCCTGCAGGGCTCATCACTGCCCATGCTGCTTCTCAGTGCTGTTCTGTACTAGGCCACAGTGTGGGCTTCAAGGGTACAGTACTGTCATACTGATGAAAAGGGAGCATGCTGAAATTTAATCATATTGTTCTCTTACTTCTGGAAGGGCTTCAAATTCAGTAAGGGTTCTCACCGAAATGTTTTATCGATTGTCACAAGGCCTCCCTGGCCCAGGGGCAGCACATGCCACCTGCATGAAATGATGCCCAGCTTCCAGCACATGTGCCTCAGCTAGCCCACATCCTCCATCAACTGTGTAGTCCCAGCAACTCACTCTCACTTCAGTGCCTGGGTGCACTCTGCCATGGCACAGGTGTTCCAAAAGCCAAATTCCACCACATTCATATTATATATATGGTTAGGCTTTTCAGAGAAGATACTAACTAGTGTCTGAATTCTGGACAACAGCAGAAAGAGAGCTTTCTCAGTACTGGAAGAACAAAATGACCATAAATAAATGCCTTTCATACACCAGGGACAATAAGAATTAAGAGTCAGAAACATCTGAACCAGAATTATATCATAGTGATTCATAAACATTTATCAAAGTATGGGCTCCTTTAAGAAGCTAATGAAACTTAAGAATCCTCATGATCTTCTCCACACAATATGTGATTTTGGTCATAATTTTTGGGAAAGACCCTGACACCCCCCCACCGGCCAGGCAGGAACCTCAGGAGGAGCACACAGCTTGGTGGTCACACTTGCATCTGGGTTCCAGCTTTATAGCTCATGGCTCTGAAACCTGCCACCAGTCAACCAGCTCCTCTGCACCTTACACCTCCAAACTGTAAGTTGACCCCATATCTACCATAAATGAACCAAGATGACATGAAGTGAAAGGCCTGACACATTCTAGATCCTGGTTTCCTTTCTTCCCACACTTTCCTGGGCACACAATTCATTTCTCCAGCTTCTATTCTTTCACTGACCTGCATCTCTCCATTGAGAATCCCGTACACTTCTTTGGAATCAACGAAATTTTGGTAGATTTTATGCTGCTCATCTGTAAGACGGCAAAACAAGACCTACAGAGAAAAAAGACAAAGAAACTATAATTTCAGAAATAATTTAACAGAATAAAATAATTAAAATATCAATAAAATTTCCTAATCAAAAGAGCATACTGTATGGGATTTTAACAATGCACCTCTTATTAAAACAACAAAACACAATACCACCTCTGGTAGCTGCACAGAGCACAGACTACCCCTCCTGCTCAGCGGTCCCCCCATCTCCATCACCCATTCACCCCACTGCTCCACCTATGCCTGAAGACTGGCTTCCTGCTTACCAGCAAGTGCATTCTCCAGGCCAGCCTCGATGTGCTTGGACCATCCCACCTCCTGTGACCCTCACCCATGCTCTACACTGCAGACCAGACCAGGAGCCTTAACGTCACCCAGAACTCTCCCTTGCCTGGAGCTCTAAGCTCTCTGACCCTCCAGCCCAGTACACCAATCACTCCGTGCCTTGGTGCTCTCTAATGCTCTGCCTCTTAACCACCCTCTTTCTCCAAGTCCACCATCACCGCATCATGAGTTGACTTTCTTCCTTGGCCGGTCATATTCCCACTAGATGTTTCTTCAGCCACCCCTCTGCCACCCATGTGGACCCTTTTCAGGTGCCCGCACAGAACCTGTAAACTTCCAAATGTGCATCAGCTCAGCCAACTGCCTTCTCTACTCCTGTGGTCAGTGCTGAGCACTGCTGGAGGACAGTCCCCACTTTGCAGCACCCTGCCACCACCTGCTCTTGCTCTAAAGGGTCCAGCACCCACCCCTCCACACACACCCTGTCCAGTGCCTTCCACAAACCCTCCTGCTGTCAGACACTCCTCACTGCCCAAACCACCCACCCACCTTTGTCTCAATCTCTACTTAAAAACAATCAAACTAATAAAAACAAAACAACCTCAAATCAAACCTCAAACTACCAGATTCAGATCTGGGCATGATTCCCTAGTTTTCCCTGGGAAAAACTAAAAATATCTCTTCTTCTCCATCCATCTCACCTCATTTTCCTTTATTCCCAGAGAAAGAGGCTTCTGTACAAGATCAAGGGCAACCTTTCCCTCTGTGCCAAATCTGAAAACCTATTCACCTTCCTCAGGGCAGTACCCCAGGCATCAGACTCTCCAAAAGTCAGTGCTGGGGATGTCCCCATCTCCACTTGCTTACCACTAGTCACTCCTAAAGCCTGTACCCATGCAAACCTGACAAGCACCTGCACTGATGCCAGTGAAGCTCTTCTGGACAACGGCACTTAAGCTCCCAGCTGCCACATACAGCAGGCTCCCCACAGTCCATTGCATTCATCCCTACTCTGATGCCCAGGCTCCAGGAGGCCTCTTCTCCTCACCACCCCCAGTCCCTCAGCCTCAGCACCACCACCACTCCCACTGGCTCCCAGGACATTCCTCTTCCTCTGCCCTCCCCTCACACGCTGCTGCTCCTGCTTACCTAGACTGTACACTTCTCAACTGACACATCCTCCTCGGGCAAATCTACACCTGCTCAAGACTGTAGCACCTTTCTTGCTCATGGCCTGGCCTAAAACTCTCCTCAGAGGTCAAGGCCCTTGTGCAACTGACTTTCAGGCAAGTGAAAACCCCTTAGGCACTTAAACAGACCCTCAGACAATACCATCAGCCATCCCGTCCATGCTGTATATCCTTTTGAAAGGTCTGCTGTGCCAGATCCTTCCCAGGATCTGAACGAGACTCCTGGGAGGCGCCAAGCCCCTCAGACCCTCCTGCTGGCCCCGTCCTGGCTCAGCCCAGGCCCACCTCGTCTCTCCAAGGACTGTGTAGGACCAGCTAACTCATCCTTTGCCAAACTCTTTCTAAAATATAAATCTGAAGAGGTTTATAATTCCTAATTTCTAAAATTTATATCGCAGTCCTTTAACTACGATGGCAACAGAGAGAAAGTCTTTCCTCTCAAGCACAAAGTTAACTGAATAAATTATTCACCAGGTGCCTAGTCCCTGCAAATCACCGTATCAGGTGTTAAGAGGGACTGGTAGATAGGTAAGACGCACTAAACTCCGAGAGCTCCTAGTCTAGTACAGCCTAGCAGGATCTTCATGGGAAGTTCACAGTGTGCTACGGGAAAGCCTCAGGCGGATGGGAAAGGGAAGTGGCCTATGGCAGAACACATAGCCTGGGATATAAGACAAGTAGAGATGCTACAGTGCAACTCAGATGGTATAAATAAGCTAAATGGCATTCTCTAGCAGGCAGTGGGGTGAGGGACCACAAAGGTATGTAGACAGGAAGATGAGCCTTGGGAAAAGCAACCCAACAACAATGTGCAGAACTGAACTGAATAGAGTGGGAGTCTCAGGTGGGAGGCCAGATTCGGACCACACTCATTTATGAGGAAAGCCACAGGACGTGAAACAGTAGCGCACGTGAGAAGGAAAGAGAATACACAGAACCCAGAGCACCTGGGTGATTTGGAGTCAGAGACAGCTCAGCCCTGAGGAACAGGCAGAAAGGAGAAAGCTTTAAGGGAAATGCAAAGATACAGGGCAAAAATGAAAGCAGCCTTGACACACATGTTCAAGATCCTTCAGTTCTGACATTCAGAATCCACAGTCCATTTATTTTTAGGCACTGAGAGCAAGGTGCTGTTGTCTACTGAGATTACAGTACACTAAGACGGAACTGAAAAGGATAACCCTTTAATACCTACCCCCCTTGCTCAGTATCTTCCCATGAACTTCCTCCTCACTCAGAGCAAAATCCAGTCTCTGTGTGGTCAGTGGGCTGTGGCACCTTGACATGTGGCCTCCAACAAGTAATCCAACTTCCTCACCACTGTCCCCCTCCCTGCCCTGGCCACGCTGGCCTCCCTGCTGTCTGTGGACGTCCCCTGCACTGCCATAGTCCACGTCCCAGAATGCTCTACCTCAGCACCTTGTGACTTGCTCCTTCTCCTTCAGGCCTCTGTTCAAATGTCAGTTTATCAGAGGTCTTCTCTGACCACCCTTATAAAAGGCCCAATTCCTTAAATCTTTGACCTCCACATTCACAGATTATCCTTCAGCTCTGCTTCATTTTTCTCCACATGACATCATTTGTATTTATTTGTGACTCTCTCTCCCCCTCAAGAATAAATATGAGTTCCATGAGAACTGCTATATCCCAGAGCCTAGAATCACACCAGGCATATGAGTGGCACCTGATACAATTTAATACAATTTGTAGTATGAATAAATGGAACTTAAGGAAAATGGAGAAATTTAGAAAGAACAGCTGTAGGGACCCATGTATTAATAAGAGACAGATAAAAGCCTGTGGACTAGAAAGAGTCCACCAGTCCATATAGGTGCACCCAGCCCAGACCAGCCTGCCCACAGTGCCAGGACCACACCTGTGAGCTGTGTCTGATTCTCTCGCAAGCAAGGGAAAATCAGTGATATGGCAGGTACACCTGTGTTTTAGAAATGCTTTGTTCTCTCCTGGATTTACAGACCTGTTCATTTTTATCCGGCAAGGACAGGCTCATCTTGACATCTGACTTCATTCTCCGCAGTAGGTAAGGATTTATGGTATCTCGTAAGACACATGCACACTTATAAGCAGTTTTAACCTTTAATAAGAGCAAAGGGGGAAACATTACTGTGTATTTAAGGAATGTTCTTCCCTCTCAACTTAGTGTTTAAAAAAAATAAAGGAATGGCCAATGATTGTACAAAATTATAGGAAATGAAGGGAAAATGATTTGGAAAATGTAGTGTAACTTCCATTCCGGGGTGGCAGCTTTCATAATAACATCATCAGTTAAAATAAAAATTAACCTATTAAACCAAAATGTACAACAACAACAAAAAACTCTGATACTGTTGTGCCTTATTCTATACTTTGCTTTAATTATTACCATATAGTTAAACCCTAAAGTATACATTTATTTGGTTTCTGACCACCCTCTAGGGGAAAAACTGCTTTCACATGAATCTTTGCTTATGATCTTATATTCTGCAAAAGCTACAAAGAAACTTTTACTCCACAAGACTGAAGATCAAAAGCTAACTCTGGGGAAAAGCTGCCGCAAGGGGAGCAAGCAGCCAATACAAGAGATTACTGCCCACCAGAGACTTAGAAGAGTAAGTCCAAGAAGAGCCCTCTGATCCCAGAAACAAAGGTCACTCTGCCCTCAAATGGAACATCTGGCTCCATAATGGAGCACAGCCACGTGAGATGGGGCTGGGGCTGACCGTATGCAAAAAAACACCACCCAGGAAACTACTCCATTTGCAATTCACTTATAGGCAAACAAAGAATTCAATAAATTATTGATACTTAGGAAAAAAACTAAACAGCCTTAACAACTTAGTAAATTGTTATTTCAAAGAAAAACAATTCTAGTCAAACTTTAAGAAAGTCAATTGCAAAATGATAAAAACCTTGACCATAATACATATAGAAAAACTCAAGTTAAAAAAAAATTAGCATGTTTTTTAGTAAAAAGGAAAACCTTTTTTTTTTTTTTTTTTGCAGTTTTTGGCCAGGGCTGGGATTGAACCTGCCACCTCCAGCATATGGGGCTAGCACCCTACTCCTCTGAGCCACAGGTGCCACCCCAGGAAAACATTTTCAAAGACTAACTACACCTCACCCAAGTCTGTACACATGTATGTACATATGTGTGTGTGACTGTAATGTGAATGTATGTGCATAAATATAAAAAACAGATTTTCTTGGAATAACAGTAACAAAGAAGTTCAATTAATCAACAACTTTTAATTACATATAACCCCTTAAATATAGCATTCATTGATAAAAATTACCTTTAAGATTACCTTCTGGCAATTACCTTCTGGTTAAATTATGAAATTTCATAATTTAACAGTACATTATAGTTCCACCAAGGGAACAAGTGTATGCAATGCATTAAGGAAACTGTCCCTACACCCTCCCTCTGCCCACCCTCTCTGCCCCCCCAAAACAGGCCCACTGGTCGGGGAACTGGTCAGTGAAACCAGGGCTGACCTAGGGAATAAACAGCCCAGCGGCTGGTCTCCTGCTCCCTGCCTCATGAGGATCTTATATTTAATTCCCAACTGGCTCCAAGTCTCTCTCTGTTAGTAAAAACATGAGATGATCCATTAGGATTTCTCTCTCTCCCCCAACCCCCTAAAGCTGTAGAAAGCAGACCCCTCACTGAGCTTGCCCATGCTGTTTCTGCTCCTCCAAACATGGTACTCTGCCTCTTCCACAGCAGAGTGACCTTAGGCAAGCCCCCCAGAACAGTGAGTCTCAATAACCTTGAGCATGAAATGAGAAGGTTCAACTAGATATCCCCACAGATTCTTTTCAGCTCAACACCGGCTGCCCCAGCCGAGCACACCAGCCCCAGAAGCAGTCTGCCAATGCTGTCTGTCCCCTCACCTTTCTCAGCCTTTCAGTCCTGGGCTTAGTCATCCCTTCTCCACAAAGCCTTGTTTGAGCCCCATAGGCTCTGATACTGAGTATCTCCCCTGGGGAGAGTCCTGAGGACCCTGTACTGAAGCCTCGTCTATTTACTACTCTCCCCCCCCTCCCCCGGGCCACCCCTCCCACTCAACTGGGAATACTAGTCAAAGAAAGGCTCTGGTTTCCAGCTCCCTCCCATCATTTTAGCCCCAGTCTGGCACTGTGGATAATCTCCTAAAGATTCAATAATGCATGGCAACCATGGACTTAAACAAAAAGGAGCAAATGAAACCAGCACCTCTGCTCCCAAGGACCTACCATCTAGATAAAGAATAAAGATAAGAACTCAAACTCCTGAAACAAGAACTTAAAGAAAGAAACAGACCATAATAACATGTTCTCAAAGCAATTCTCCACAAACAACTTATTAATTTCAGAGAACTGGTGACTTCACAGAGCTCTGAAATCTGACCAACACTACCTTACCTGAGTAATCAGAGTTAACAGCACTAATAACAGGACAAACCCACAGCATGTGCCTCCAGAAACTGTGCACTGGGAAAGAAAGACCACTTCTTTGATATTCCTGCCAAGGATGCGAACCCCAAATCCAACCCTGAAGAATGTACAACAACCTACACTGAGGTATGCTGCACAGACTAGCACACCTATAGTCTTCATAAGTGTCATGGTAGTGAAAGGCAAAAGAAAGCTTAGAAGACCTGCTATTCTAGATGAAAGGAGGCTAGCGAGACATGGAAGCTAGAATCACTGGGAAAATATGACTACAGATTAAAGAAATACATGAATGTTAAATTTTCTTATAATTTTGATGTTTAAACTATGGGTGTGTCAGAGTTGTCCTTGTTCTTAAGAAGATACACTGAAGAATTTAGAGGAAATCCAATCTTTCAACCCAATCATATCTGCAACTTACTCTCAGATGATTCAGAAAAATAGTATTGATTTGTATATATGTATACAGTATAGGAAGTAGGGAAGTAGGGGAGAGGGAGGGAAGGAATGATAACACAAATGCGGCAAAATGTTAGCAAAACATTAACAATTAGTAAATCTGGGTGAAGTGTACATGGGAGTTCTTTCACAATTCCTACAACTTTCCATTAAGTTTGAAATTATCTAAAAATAAAGAACTGTTTAAAAAATGAACAGTATAACTTAAGGGATTCAGAAGAGAGAGTCTTTATAAAAGTTAATTAAAAATCATTCAATCTCAAAATGTAAAAGAAATTAAAATTGTTTATGATGATCCTGTTATTTTAAAGGTCTAAAATTCTTTTTCTAAAATTCTAAAACAGAAGTCTGTCTCTTTTGGTGGAAGGCTTGATCCCTGGCTCAGCCAAGGGCTGGCAGCAGCAGGTCTGCCTGAGGGCTATACACACACCCTGCCTCCAGTGAGGCTGGAGCCTGCCACACGGGCCACACACTGCCCTTGGGCTGGCTTCACCTCCTCATCTTCCTGCCTGTGACAACCCCATTCCAGTGGCAGCAAGCTCACCACGCCCACAGCATCTATACCAATCAAGTGGGTCTCTTCACTGTTCCCAGACACATAAGGTGGACACATTCGCTCTGTTGTCCTAATCTAGAATATCCTTACTCTCATTGCCCATTTTCCCAGAATCAGGGTAAAGGAGACCTTTCTCATTAATTTTTCCCTGAACAATTCCTGCTATCCCCTTTTCTAAGTTTCTCCACAACTTTATAAGATACACTACCTAGTGGGACACAGTGGCTCACATCTGTAATCCTGGCACTTTGGAAGGCCAGGGAAGAAAGATTTCTTGAGGCCAGAAGTTCAAGATCAGCCTGAGCAAGAGCAAGGCCCTGTCCCTACCAAAAAAAAAAAAAAAAACCACATAAAAAATTAGCTGGGCGTGGTAGCATACACTCATAGTCCCAGCTACTTGGGAGGCTGAAGCAGGAAGATCCACACAGCCCAGGAGCTTGAGGTTGCTATGAGCTATGGTGACACCACTGTACTACCAACTGAATTACAAAGTGAGACTCTCTGCTACCCCATATCAAAAAAAGCCCAAAAAGACTGAGGGAGTTGGCGAGGGAGGGTGGTAACCTAAGTCTCACCATACCTACCCCAAATGCCATCAAGAGAAATAAACTCTGATCTTATGGAAACCACACAAAACTTTAAAAGTGCGCTACCCCAATTTGCAGAACTGATTTATATGCTGCCCACAACTGATTCACTTATTTCATATTCTGACTGCTATTCCAACCACACATGACATTTATTTTTATTTATTAAACATCTGAAGAACAACCAACACCAAACTGTTTAATTTCTATTACACAAGGAAAATTTATTATTCAAGGACTTTCCTCTAAGTGAATATGTCTCATGATTTTTTTAGGTTAAAAAAAAATATGATCTAAAAATAACTTTGGGCTTTTTACCAGATACCAACTTATAAGCCTGGACATTTTCCTTACATTCTGAAGGACTTGGCTTTTAAAATGTATTATTTAATAAGAACATCTAAAATATTAAAATGCCAAAAGTATTATCTGCCTGATACACTACCTGTACTGGGGAAGCATTTGCATACCCCCCCATGGTGATGGGGACGGAGAACTGCTCCATAAACACGGGCAACGTGCCTAACTTTCCAGGGAAGACAAAGTCAAAAAGTGACCAGAGCTCGCGGAGGTTATTTTGCATGGGTGAGCCAGACAAGATGATCCGATGAGGAGTGCGGAACTATTTGAGGAAAGAAAATACCACTTTTGTTAAATTCACCTTCTAACAAATGACACCATCCCTACCCCAAAGCACTCCCATGCAATACTGCTACATCACACATTTATTCATCACTTCAGTTCCTGCATCAGTTTGGTCTCCTCAAAAACACAGATACCTTATGCAGATACAATTCTTCAATTACATTTAGATGAAAAAAATAGGGAAAAAGTTTTTTTATTGTTCAATGTGAACACTATGGATTATAGTTGGATTTGGTTACATTTTAGCAACTGATGCCTAAAAAAGACATTAAGTAATATGAACAATCATAGTTAAAAAACATAATTATGGGCAAGAATAAAAAATTTTCTGCATTAAGGCAAAATACCTATTTTTAATTCTCTATGCAAAGGCACAGGAAAGATTTAATAAATGTGTTACTAAAAGCAAGTAGTTTATTCTGAATTAAATATCATTCTCTACCTGGAAATCCCCCTTGTTGTGAGAGGCCATACCTGTTTGCAAGCAAGGGTGACAGCAGCATTTGGATTTCGAATTTTGTGTCCTTCATCCAAGATCACATAGTGCCAGTCATACCTACTAATGTCATCCTGCATCAGTCGAATGTAGGAGTAAGAAGTGATCAAAATCCCGTGACAATGAGCAATATCTCGAATTAGTTTCTCCTAAAACCATAGTAAAATGGGTAAAGACAAATTTCAATAAGTGACATTAAATGGGCATGACTTAAAATGATATCTTGTCAATCATGACATTATCTAAAACCACCTTATAAAAACATGCAAACACAAACATAATACATAACAACCCTAATTATACATTATCAGGACTGGAAGTATACTTTACATGTCATTAACCTGAACGGTAGTAAACACTAATATAGGCACTATTGGCAAGGGTCTCAAAAAAAATGAGATAAATACTGACCTAGTATTTTTCCAAAACATTCTGTGTGTCCATCCTTGTTAAACTTAAAACAAGGTGGATGAAAAAGGACATATTACTTTAAAACAAAAGCGAGAAAATTCAAGGAGACAACATGGAAGACAAATCTAGGAGCTCTAACATTGTATGACATGAACTGCGAGAAAAGAACGGAAAGACTATAAGACAATGGTTTTTCAAATGATAGTAAAAAGAAACCCCCTAAACTAGGGAAAGACTTGAGTCCACAGAGCACAATATCAGACAGGAACACTGAAAACAGACATATATCCTTAGGCACATCTTACCAGATGTCTGAGACCTTATCTCAAAAAACAATAAATAAACAAATGGAAAAATTATATGTAATACACATACCATTTGTTAAATCATTAAACATAATAATTAAGTCTAAATATTAAACACTTTAAAATATAAATGAAACTGCTAAGAAATGATCTAAAATATTAAAAGGCATATATTTTTAAGTAACCTAAGTAATCAGAGTTACTGTAATTCCTGGGTAATAAAACCTGGAGTTGAAATTAGGGGAAAAATAAAAAAAGTGGACTAAAAATCCTACCCTATTGTAGAGAATGTTTAATTCTCAACCATAAGAGAAAAATACATTAAGATACACTTGTCAAAAGTTCAAGCCTATTACTGATTAACAGTTGCTACTTTCACATAAATATTAAAAATGAAGCAGAGTATAGAACTATCAAACCATTACGAGGGAAAAAGTAATAGAAAATAGCAAAAATCACAAAAACAGAAAATAGAATAAGAGAAGATAAGACAGCAGGCTTCAGACTAAACACATCAGGGGTCAGTTACCATATGCTGTGGGTCACTAACAATGAAATATGGAAATAATCAAAAATAAACCAAAAAAATATAAACCAAAAAGGAGCAGGCGGAGCAATATTAAATATGAGACCAAAAAAATGAGTAGAAAGAAAAGGTATATTTCATATTTAAGGGGGACAACACACTAAGGAAAGCTTTCCGCAAAGCACTGCAACAAACACCAAAGCAAAACCCTGAGAGCTGCCGGACAGTGACACACCCACAGCCCACCTGGAGACCTGAGCACAGCCTCCCTCAGAGAAAAAGATTAAAGAAAATGACCAGATTAAAAATTGGGATTACAAAGGAATTGAGTATCAACATCAGAGTTCCTTTAACAGCTATCAGCAGGGCTTCAGGCCATACAAAAATACTGATTCTTTACAAATACTCTCTTTTTTTTTTTGGTAGAGACAGAGTCGCCCTCAGTAGAGTACAGTAGAGTGCCATGGCAGCATCACAGCTCACAGCAACCTCAATCTCTTGAGCTTAGGTGATTTGCCTCAGCCTCCTGAGCCGAGTAGCTGGGACTACAGGTCCCCGCCACAATGCCTGGCTATTTTTTTGTTGCAGTTTGTCGGGGCTGGGTTTGAAACCACCACCCTCGGTATATGGGGCTGGCACCCTACCCACTGAGCCACAGGCGCTGCCCTACAGATACTTTCTTAAGAGAGGCTGGAATCAAAAGGAGCAGTCAACTTAAACTGCTAAAAAATGAAAATGAAGAGAATATGATAAAAACAAAAACTAGTGAATCTTTAAGAAAAATTTGGTGGAGCTGATAAAAGGGAAAAAGGGGCTTTTGAAGAAAACCAAACAAACCTCTGAAAAGTCAGCCCAAAGAACAGACTCAGATGCACAACATTAAAAACATCAAAGGAACACAATCACAGGTGTAGAGAATACAAAACTGTGAAATACTGCATGCCTAAAAATCTGTTAAAAAAACACATTACTGGGCGGTGCCTGTGGCTCAGAGGAGTAGGGTGCTGGCCCCATATACTGGAGGTGGTGGGTTCAGACCCAGCCCCGGCCACAAAAAAAAAAAAAAAAAATTACCAAAACGGACCCAAGAAAAATTAGACCAAATGAATAAACCAGTAATAAAGAACTTGAAAAGATCTTATGTTCTCTTCACCAAAACTCTATCCAACCCAAAGGGTTTCATGAGTAAAGTAAGAATAAACTCTTATTTAAATTGTTCCAAAATACAGGGAAAAGCTACATTCCAAATAACTGTTACAAATTTAATGGTGTGGGGAACTTGTAGCCTCCTGGATCCTTGAATGTGATCTTTTGACTGAATCTAAATTTTACAAAAGAAATCCTTTTATTAAAGAAAAGCAGGTGGTGCCTGTAGCTCAGTGTGTAGGGCATAGCCACATACACAAAGGCTGGCAGGTTGGAACCCAGCCGAGGCCACCTAAAACAATGACAACTGCAAAAAAAAAAAAAGTCGGGCATTGTGGTCAGCACCTGTAGTCCCAGCAGCTATTTGGGAGGCTGAGGCAAGAGAATCGCTTAAGCCCAAGAGTTTGAGGTTGCTGTGAGCTGTGACACCACAGCACTCTACCCAGGGTGACAGCTTGAGACTCCATCTCAAAAAACAAATAACAACAACAAAAATCCCTCATTC
>CAUYQV010186899.1:0-51334 GCA_963574575.1 Galagoides demidoff | reverse complement strand
CCTCCCTCTCTCTCCCACTCTCCCTCTCTTCCTCTCTAACACTCTCCCTCTCTCTCTTTCCATATACTCCCTAACTCCCCAGGTCTCCAAGTGTGTGGACTCCAGGTGTCCATTGTAACCCCAGTGACCTGTCAGTAATCAAATCTTGATTTCCATCTTATGTGTCCCCTAACCACTGAAGGGTGCTCTCCATCCTAAAGGTCCTAAATTAAGACACTAGGTCACAAGTGCAGAAGCTGAGCCATGTCATTAACAGACTTTATTAAAGAGGCAAACACTGGAGTCAAAGGTCTGTCCTCATGGAAGGGTCTGCGGCTACACACTTCAAACTCCCTTCTGGGGTGGCTGAAAGATGGTGCAGCAGATATGTCAGGGGAAGGACTACTTACAGATTGACTATGCCCTATATTTTGAGTTTTGATCTGGAATGTTGATACTGATCCAGTGCACAATTACTTCCTTTCAACAGTATTTATCTTTCTCCTTTTCTGCCCTTAATGAGTTCTCTGTTACATTCATAGATTACCTTTTTGAAATCACAGGAGTACTACTGTGCCAGATGTCACCTTTCTGAGTAAGTCTGTTAATTTTTTTTTTCTTTGTCAGTGGGTGGAATGTTAAATTCTGTATAGAGAGCCCAGGAGGGGCATTGTAGGAGAAGGAGCTCGACTTCCTGGTGCGAGCATGCCTGTCCTTTTCCTTCTCTGGCTCATGACTGCCGGGATATGGCTGAGTCCTCGCGCTTCCCACCTGCAGTGAGTTTGAGGGACACTCCAGCAGGCAGCTTTCCTCAAAATTTCAGCTGTGTTCTAGTGCTCAGCTGCCAGGCAGGTTTTGTTAGCACATCAGTGAGAAGTTAGCACACCAGCGAATCTCTCCAGTATCACAGAAAACTAACCCAGTGCCCCGTTGCCCTGGGTCCTAATTTTCAGCCTAGAGTATAGCATTTCACAAAGTTCGTCAATCACCGTACTAAAGTTACTCGCTTCCTATGAGATCTGAAATCTCAAGAGTCAGTGTGGGGATGACTATCCCAAGTTTATCCCTTTCTAGATATTCTGTCTCAGTCTTAATGGCTGATACCTATATTAATAATTTTTCTTTGAAGTCCTCTTTGATCACTTTAAATAATAGTTATTCATTAATAATGAAAATTGCATTCTAGAAATTAGTAATTATGTGTCCTGACTGGATACTGACTTACACACGTATACCCACCACCTTATTTTCTACCTTGTTTAGTATTTTTTTTCCACATATCTCTTACTTGTATAAGAAGTACTCATACAAGTCATAACCTGTCCACAGCTTGCCCCACTGCCCGCTCATCAGGAGCTCTGATAAAACAAAGCCACATAAATCCACATTTACTGGTAACAAAAATATACTTAATTACTGATCAAAGTTGAGTAGCACATCAGTGAAGGGTTGATGAAATAAATATTTTTAAAATATTTAAATGGCTAAAAAAAAATCAGCCTAAAATCTCTGGAATTTTTTTCCCAGATACACTATAATTCAATCATCCTAATAATAGGAATTTGCTGTTCAGTGAACATGTCATTGAATTTGTCCCAAGTTTGTGTTTTTACTTAGTAATAGCCTCACAAACTGTTTTTTAAGTAAGATGATAGACATGTTGGGAAAAATTGTATAAGTTATAATAATAAAAACTTCTAATAACTTTATAGATGATGGTAACATTTTACCCAATCATAATAAATTAAGTTTTAGGACATTTTCTAAATGAAATTTTATGCAATTGAGTGCATTTTTGTTATCGTTATAATAAGTTAAAAAAAGTTTTATACATCAAATGTAATTTTTCTAGCAATCTTTCACCTATTTTTTAAGGAGCTAGGATACTAAAATTATTGGCAAGGAGAGGCCCCATTCATCTTTTTCTTGTCCTCTGAAACCAAAAATATTATTAAATTTTTGATTCAAATAAACTTATCAAAAACCATTGCAAACTATTACTTATTTCCCAACATTGACACTAGATTTTTTGTACCTTGATTACCAATAGGGATTAACCAATTTCTCCCACCTTTTTTTTGTGGTAGGTTAAGAAGCATGAAGTCACATGACAATGTTGTATTTCCAAATATTACTGCTCCAGCGTGTGCACGGCCACTTTTGTACAACTAAAACGACAAATAATACAGCTACAAGCAAAACTTCATGTACCCATTAATGGTAGAATATTGGAAATCATTTTACAATACACATGTTTTGGATCTCAAATAATTAAGCATTATTGAGCCATCTAGTTAAAGATGATTCAGGGAGGACAGGAATAATCTAGTCACATTTCTTCTTAGACCTTTAAAGTGAATTAAATGACTTATAAAACCACTAAAAAAATTCACACTTACTGTACTATATGAAAACTATCTTCACTCTACGGAGACTATCCAGGTGTGACTTACATATTACACAACTGAAAAAATGACCCAACCTTCTTTTCATGAGAACCCAGTTGTGTGTCTTGGTCCAATTGGCTTTTACTAGAGTTACTTCCTGGAAAATAGTAGTGATGATTAAATCATAATAATTCTGCTTTAACTCATTTGTACCTATTTCTAGCTTAAAACACATTTCCATTAATACTTACAGGTGAAATAACTTTTCTCCATTTAGAAATTAATAAAGGGAAGCTTAGGGCAAATAAGTACTTGGCTGGTGTCATCACATCAGTGCTTTAAGAATCTTTGACTCAGACCAAGGACTTTGTTTGGAAAATTAATGGCTTTCAGATCAGAAATTACAAAGTGCCAAACATTGGCATAATTTAAAATAATAACAATTACAACAATAATATATAACATGACTTTACTATGTTATAAAGAACGTGACAAGTAGTTTATGAATCCTATAATTTAATCTCCACAAATAATCTATGTGACATATATATGAGACATATAATATATTAAGAACTATCTCTGTGCCAACATTTCCTTATAAATTTATAGGGTTATATGAATTACTCAGCTCCTAGTTTTAGCTTTTGGCACACAAACCAGATTTGGTAAATTTCATCTTTTTTTCTAAAAGAGACAAAGTCTTATTTAGTCGGCCAAACCTGAGTCCAGTAGCATGATCATGGAGCATAGGCTCAGATTGTCATTCCAACATCTCCTGGCTTCATAACACTTCACGTTCGGTGATTTTCTCTCTACCTAAAAGCCATATAGGGTCATTGAGAGTTGTGAGGATTAAATGGGGCAAACTATATAAAGTAGTGAGCACAATGCCTAACAAGTAGTGTATGTACAAGTATGAGTTATTATTATAGTTATAGTATACATGTCAATTACTTTATATTTATAAGTTTACTTTATGGAGAGAGCCATCAAGTATTTCCTCTCTGTCTCCTCTATAGAGAAAAAGAAAGTCCTTGATGAGAGAGAAAGATAGAATTATTATAATAAAGAGTATATACTGGAACTGCCTACTTCCAAAGAGAATTTGAAAATGTGCCATCATATATCTTTGAATGTAAATGAAGAATAAAACCTAAGAAACAAGTACTTTTTCCATGTAAACCACTTGTAATGATTTGTTCTGACCAGTCTCTGCATTTTAATAATCTTCTGCATATTGTTCAAATATTCCACTTCAAAATCAGATTTTTTTTTATAAAATCCCAACTTTGTATATTGATGCATTTATGGGGTTCAGTGTACTAATTTTATATACAATGTGAAATCCTTACATCATACTGATTAATACATCCATCAACTCACTCACTTATTTGTTGTGGTAAGAAAAAAAGAGATAAAGCATGCTATCATTATATTTTAGTTCACAAAAATTTAAATATGGTTTTTAAATAAAGCATAGTCAAACTACAAAAAATGCATTATTGACTCAAATTAATTGCTCTTTAATTGCATAAAATTGAGACATTTGCATTAGAATATATAATCTGGACACACGCTGCTGAAATAGTCGGTCTAGAAAGTGTTGGGAGTGGTGAGATTTGAAATGAGCAAGCAAATGCCACATTCACTTTTAAATGAGATATATATAAAATGAATTCAAAGTTTGTATTTGTATTGGGTGATATTTTTCCTGTAATGGTCAATATACAATGAAAGTTATATGTAAAATATGCAAGTTATAAAACTCATTTTGTTTTCTATTTTTGAATTTTATAAAAATGATATCATTGTATAGGTAGTCTTCAAGAACTTTCAACATTATAATTTTTAAAATCTTTATATATGTTGTTGGATGTAGATACATTTCTTCAATTTACATTAGTACAGAAAATTATGGTGATTTTATCACAATTTGTTTATTCATTTTCACGTAAGTAGACCCCTCGTGGGTATATTCTTTTCATTTTTTAAATTAAAGCTGCTGTGAGCATTCTCAGGTGAAGCTTTTGGCACACAAGTTCAAGAATTTTTTCAGCGGTCATATGAGAATAGAAAATGCTAGGTCAAAGGAAGAATTTTGTTCAATCTATAAGGCAGGGCCAAATGATTTTCTAAAATTGTCTGATTAATGTGCTCTGCTATCATGTAAAATATGTTAATTCTCATTTTGTTTTTAATTTGTCTGTTCCTGATTCCTTTCTGTATTTAGTGGGATAGGCACTAAATCTCGTGAAAAAATTTAGCTTATCCCATGACTTTGTCTATTTTTGATATTTTCATTTTGCTTTAAAGTTATTTTGGAATTATGTGCATCCTAATCCAGGCTCAGCTTTTTGTATCACCATTGCTTCCTGAGAGACTTTTCATTATCCTTTTGTTACTGTTTTTTTTTTAATTATTAATAATATATTTTCTTTATTTTTATGTGGTATAATGTGTCAGTCATTTATAAGTAGCTATATAAATAGCTATTTTGAGGGGACTGATTACAGAATTTCCTTTACATGTTCTTGCTTCAATATCCTTTTGGTTTTAAAGTCTTTCTTTTAATATTGAAATATTTATCAGAAATTCATTGTTTTATGTAGTCAAATCAACCTTTCTTATTATTGTTTACTATACAACTAAGTTTCCTATTTTCATTCATTAAATTTCCTGTCCACCACAGACCTTTAATGTTATCTTTGCCACATAAATAGCATTTTTAATTATCTAAGAGTCAGTTTTTAAGCTCTCTAACCTTTTCTAGTGGCCATTATTTTTGTTATTCTTATGTTTATGCCACATTCAGTTTTTATTATCCTTTTTATAATAAGATTTGATTAGGAAAAATATTTATTTACTCTTTTTATCACTCAGGAGATCTTTATAAAAAACATCTTATTTATTTAGTAAACAGTATCTATTATTGATCTTTTATTCTTCTACTTTCTGTTTAATTAATAGTTTCAGCTTGTCTGCTCTCTCATAAAATCCTTTTGACCATTTGCTCAAAATTATAATAAATCTATACACTCATTTGAAGATAATAGATGCCTCTATGAAATTGATATTCCCTATGAATGAGCTAAGAATACTTATCTATTTCTTCAGAATTTATTTAATATTTTTAAGTTTTTTTTATTTTATGCAATCAATTCTTACATATATGTTGTCAGATTTATTCTCAGTAACAAATTTAATTGCTACTGTGATTAGAGTCTTATTAAAAATGCCCACTTTCTAGCTTTTGGTCACTGTTTTAGACAAATTATTTTTTATATGAAAATTTAGTATTTATAAAACATTTAGGTTTCCAATTTTTCTTGACTCACTTTTGTAATTCACATTTTATTTAGGATTTGACATTTTGTATAGGTTTTTCAAATAAAATATTGGTGTGCAATTGTTGGTACTATTTCGATCACTCAAATCACACAATCTCTCAATCCAGCGTGCTTTTATTCCTTTCATGCTGTTATGTGTGTGCCACTTTTTTCTCTCATTTTTTCTTGATCAGCATTATAGAGTGTTGCATACTTTGTCTTCGCAAAACAACTTATTTACTTTTTATTTTGTACCTTTTTACATATTTCCTTTTCTTTCTTCCTTCTTTTTTTTCTTATTTCTCTCATTCTTTTTTTTCCTTTTTTTTTTTTTTAAGGGAGTAAAGCATACAAGAGAAAAACAAAATTCAGAGGCATTCAATATAAAGAATTATCTCAAACTTAGCACACAGTATAGTTCCCATACTGACAAATAAATAAGAAAATAATAGCACCTAACACATCCTACCTGTGGGCCTCTCAAGAGCCCCTTTAGCCCCTTCTTATGGATGTGCTGGGATCAAATTCCTCACCTTGTGGCTGGCCCTATGCTGTGTCCCCACAGAGGTACTGGACCTGGCATTTCACTTCAAGATGACTCTTTTGAACTGAACTTGGTTCCCACTGCCTCACTGGTTTCAACCTTGTAAGTGAGAGGCCTTGGGTGACCTCCTCATTTTCAAGAGTTAGGATGACTCAAAGAAAATTTCTTCTGCAAGGGGAATTTCCTCAGAGTAATAATGCCATCTGCAAATCTATACTGTTACTGAAGTTAGTATTTTAGCCTTAAGGAAGAAAATATAGCATAGTTTTTTGAAAAGGTTTCTGAAGTAGATCATTAACTTGCACTATGTATTCTTTGCATAAATGCAAATTATATTCTTATACCTCACCCTTCTTACCCCTGAAAAAGGAATGATACAGTGCCTATTACATAGAATCATTATGTGGATTCAGTAAGGGAACATGGATAAGGCAATTATAATAGCATGTGGAGTGTAGTGAGCAGCACGAAGTAATTATTACTTACGTAGTTTCATTTACAAAATACCTAACTGATTCGGACGTGGAATGTAACTTTTCATACAAATAACTTTGACCTAATGTACTATGGGATAAGAATGAACAACTACCACAATTATTTCTTATTTCATTTTCCGACAGGTTAAAACAACGGCTATTTCATAAGATTGTTATGATTAGAGTTATCATGATTTTTGTCAATGAAAAATGAAAACACTCTAGTGATAATAATTTGTCATAAATTTGTTATTTACTGTATAAATGTAAATAAATACACTTATTTTAGAAAAAGTGTTGTTAGAAATAAAAACATTGAAGTTATAAACCCATGACTGCATAAAAGCCAGTATGGCAAAAGATTTTAGGATTCTAGGCAGTTTTTCCATACAAGTCTATTTGCTTTTGAGATGTTTTAAAATGCGTCAAACTATTGCGTTTTTTTCCATGAAATAAACTTAAGATAAAATGGGTTGTATTGTATTTTCTTCTTTTTCTGTAATTATTTATAGTATGTCATTGAAAATTTTAGAAAAGTGTAAGAATTACGTAAAATATTAAGTACACAATTGTGTACTGAAAGAACAATTGTTTAATAAAATTATTTATAATTTATATTTTATATGAAATATAAATTCTAAAATATAATTGTGAAAATGTTTCAGTTATATTGCAAGAGTTGTCTGAATTAGTATATAGAAATAATATATATACTGAATATGTGTATTTCTGAAATAAATAATACAAAAATATAATAAATATGTGTATTTCTGAAATTAACTGAATCAGACACAGTAACTCAATCATATGTAGACAAGTATGTTTCCATGTCCCAGATATTTCCAGGCAGCGCTTATAATTGCATGGTTTCAAGAGTTTAAGAATCCTAAAAAAGAATCAGAACTTTAATATGTTTATGAATTAAGAAGAATAAATTCAGCTGTTATTTCTTTCTTTTAAGAGAAATTTACAAAGCACAATATATTTAAACACTTTTTTATTATTTCAAAATATTAGGGGGTATAGATATTTTGGTTACATGGATAAGCTTTGGTTATGCTTCAGCCAGGGTTTCACGTGGGCCCATCACTCAGGCCGCATTCATTGTACCTGTCAGAGATATGGACCCGGTTTCTTTCCTCAGCATCCAACTCTCCGTTTTCTGCAGCATCATTTGATTAGGGATTCTTTTCCCTAAGGTAAGATCCATTACCTGTAGATGGCTGGTATTGTACCTGGGTTCTCTACTTTGCTCCATTGGTGTAGGTCTCTATCTCTATTACAGTACTGTGCTGTTTTCATTACTATAGTCTTGTAGCATAACTTGAAATCAGGTAATGTGATGCCTCCATATTTGTTCTTTTGTTTAATTTTGCTTTAGATATTCAGGCTCCTTTTTTTTTTCTTGACCAAATGCAATGTAAAATTAATTTTTCTAGATCTGTAAAGTATGACATTGGTTTTTTGATAGAGATTAAGCTGAATCTATAAATCACTTTGCGTAGTATGGACATTTTAACAATGTTGATTCTACCAGTCCATAAGTTTACTTTTATCAAAGTAAATATCTTATCTGTCCTTGTTCCCTATTTTGCAGGATTGAAAGAATTTTTCAGTTTTTCCAATCATCAAAATGGTCATTGCTGAGCATTACTTAGAGTAAATAGCATATCATGTGAGTTGTCCTGTTTGACTAAAAAGAGACATTTAATTGTTGCTTTAACTAAGAATAAAACATCAAAATTGTTTGATAGTACTGATTTTTTTTTATGAAGCAACTATAGTTTGACTTACCTACTACAGAAGAATCTCTGTTAAGTGACTAGACAAAAGATTGAGTAGGAAGAGCCTTTAGCCAGAATCTAGATATTGACATTATAAATTATAACCTTTACCATATTTTACAGTAAATTTTTCTGTTCATTCATTCCTAAATATCACCCTAATATACCTCTTTCTTCTTATGAAATGATGTGGCAGGGGGTGAGAAGAGTGAGACAGAGGAAATAACAAATGAGATGACAAGAAAACACAAGTGAACGGTGTGAATTGTCTTTACTAACTTTTAGAGAGATTTTCCAGGTCAAGATCAGTACCTGATATTACAAAAATATATAGAGAGAAAGCTATAAAATAAAATAAGTGACTTCAGGTAACCATAATTAATGTATAACTCTACAGTTTTGCAAATATACTTTAATATTTCCAAATAGAAGATAAATTCCAGTGTCCTTTGGGGACGTAATATCAAATATTGCATATTGCACAGTAAAATTGCATCATTTTGCAAACATTGCTTTGGAATATGGTATTTCTTTTTAATATAAAAACATAACAATAGAAAGGACAGCTCCTAGTATAAATAATCTATGTTGATATCGTAGGGACTTCTGCTACTCTATTTTTACATAAGAAAACTTTATTTTTTAATTTGAAGAGTATCTTAACTTGACAGGTTTAAAAGGGAGAAATTTACCCCTACTTAAAGGGAATTAGATGGTTGAACAAGCAAAAATCTGACATATAAACACAAAACTTTACATCTTTTCATGTACTGCTAAACTCTACTCATATGTGCTTACAAAAAAAGAAGCAATCATATAAAACCAATATAAGTTATTTGTAGGTTGTTTAAATGTTTGAATTATTTATTCCACCGAGCTTCTGCAATTTTTTAATAATAAGCTGTATTATTAATTGTGGTAATAACACATATGCACTGAAAGAGGGCTGCAAAAGTAGTTCTTCCTTAGTTAATATCACGTATGTATATATAGAAGAGTAGGAAATTATTAAGCAGAAAAACATCTGTGACGGATATCCATGATGAAGATACTTAATTATAATCAGTTACAAGATAAATGAGAAATTTGGGAAATAGGAGCATAAAAAAATACCATTTCTGATGCTCAGTGAATAAGGAGCATTCAAGTTCTGGGTGTGTTAGTTGATTGGTACTTCAGAAGGAGAGGACAAGGACTCACAGTGCTCCTCAGAATTTACAGGGGTTACAAACATTACAGGATTTGAAATAACAAAGTAATTTATTATTTTCTCACCATTAGACTTATTCCTAATGTTGGACTAATAATATACATCTGACAGGTGCAAATGAACTCTCTGATACCTTTCCCCAAAGTAAAAATAGTCACTTAGCCACAGCTGAAACCTGGATTTTCTTTTTTTTTTTTTTTTTTTGCAGTTTTGGACCAGGGCCAGGTTTGAACCTGCCACCTCTGGTATATGAGGCCGGTGCCCTACTCCTTTGAGCCACAAGCACCGCCCTGGAATTCTTAAATATGTAAAAATAAAGCAAGATTTATGAGAATATGACAAAAATCATTGTAATTATCATCTAGCGATTTATATGTGCAATTAATCAACCTCTTTTCTCTAGCAAATTTGCTGTCTGGAGCTAAAATTTTTTGCTGGAATAACCAGTGCATATATTTATTTAATTAGCTGTTTTATTTTGGCACAAAATAAGTAGGATATTTATAATTTTCAAATTGATTAAGATACAATTTGTAGAGGGTAAAATTTGCTTATTTTAATAGAATAATCTGAAAGCTTTATAAATTGCTTAAAATTACATAACTTCCCCTCCCTCACCTTTCTCCAGGAAATCACTTCTTTGCTTTATGTTAATATGCCTTCACCTTTAAGTATTTGATATAAATGAAATAACACACTTTTATGTAGTCATTTGTATTTGACATCTTTCCTTACTATGGCTGTTACTATTCATCTATCTTGTTATTGTATGAACAGTTTATTCCTTTATTTGCTGACTTTTCTATAATTTGCATATGGCACAATTTTTAGTCTGTTCACTCTCATAAAAATCATATTATTTACAGCTTTTGACAATTACTAATAATGTTGCTAGTGTAAATGTTCACACAAAACATTGTATTAAAATAGGTTTTTATTTCCCTGGAAAAATGTCCTAAGCATGAAAATACTAAGCTATACAATGAATGCAAGTGTAACTTGTAAATGGAAATGGAAATTTAAAAAATAATCTAGGAATAAACTGAGCCCAGAATGTGAAAAATCCATACAAATAAAACTATGAAACACTGATAAAAAATTGAATAACATACAAAAATATGGAAAAACATATCATTTCATGGACTGAAATGATTAATATTGTGAAATGAACATACTACCAAAAGTAATCTACATATTGATGCAATCCTTATCAAAATACTCATGACATTCTAAACAGAAATAGAAAAAAATTCTAAAACTTCATTGGAACCACAAGAGATTTTAAATAATCAATGCTCTCCTGAGCAAACAGAGCAAAGCTATAGGTCTCATGTGACTGGACTTCAGAATATACTTCTGTTACAAAGCTATGGTAACAAAAACAGTATGGTTTGGGCATAAAAGTAGACACACTTTTAAAACAATGAAACAAAATACAGAATGCATAAATAAATCCACATATTAAAGCCAACTGATTTTCAGCAAAGGTTCCAAGAACAGCTTTTGGCAAAAGAGAATTTTCAATAAATGGTGCTGGAAGAACTATGTAAGCATATGCAGAAGGATGAACATAGACCCCATCACTTCTCATATTAAAAAATCGTCAATTAATGAAGAGTTTCAAGGGCCTTCAAAATGAAAGCCAACTTCAATGCTCTCCTAAACCCTTTGGTTCCCACTTTCCTTCATGTTTTCTCCTGACTACTGTTGGGGCTCAGAAAGCAACATCCTGAGAGGGAGGCCTCCAAAGCAGAAGGTTTCTATGACCTTCACTTGCCATCCCCCTCCAAGGCAAGCCATAGAAATGAGAATCCCAAAACCTGAAAATAGTCTTCTAACTTTGCCTCCACCCTATCTGTGTAAAAACTTGTTTCTTGGGGTCTATAGGATGCTGTGTGGGCCCCAGGGTCTGGCTGCACACTGCAGTTGGCCAGTGTTTCAGCTCTTGCAACATTCCGAGAGGACTGAGGAATGTTGCTAAGGCCACAGGGATGTGGGATGCAGGGACACTTGGCCTCCAAAGAGAACTGCAAACTGCGGGTGGCTCCACTATCAAATGGCACTGTGCTAACACAGCAGCGTGGGGCCTGAGGGTTAGGGAGGACTCAGCATGGATTATCCCTGGAATAATGTAGTCAGGTTGATTCCAGGGAGCTCCCCATACTGGAACTGGGGACTGTGAGGACTGAGGGCTTCTTTTGCTGCTGGGATTGTGGGTATCCGTGGAGGGAGTGTGAAGTGCGGACCGCTCCTCCACCTTGGCCCGCAGTGGGATTTCCTCTCAGCTCTGAGTGAATCCAAGCTGGCTGCTTCATTTCCCCCCATACTACCACCACAAGTTTAGTATCTCAGAGGGTCTTTTTCATGTTCTTGTTCAATTGCAATGCTTTTCTCTTTTTCAAGAGAAAAGACGCCATCACATCCTTGCTGTTTTAGTTCTTCCTTGTGGCAGAGTTGAGCACTGGGCACCTCTTGTCAGTGGTCTTGATGATGTCTTGGTCTATTTGCAGGTGTGATACATTTCCTAAAAGAAAAATATAGCAACTTTCCCTCAGAAGTGCTCTTCAGAGAATCTAGTATTCCGTATTGCCTAAAGTTCTATTACCTCCAAAATGTTCATAGATATATATGTACGTATATACATACACACACATGTGTGTGACATGGCTCCTGTAGGAAATGACTCTTTCATTCCATCAAAAATATTCCAAAGAAGAAAACTGCATGTGAAGATTGACCAATGTGTTACAACCAAATTACCTATAAAGGTATTTTATTTGTATCATAGTATAGGGAAGTTTCACTAAAGGAAGGATTAAAATGAAACTATGAATGAATTAATAAAAAGAATATGGATATATAAGTCTCAAACTTTGGGTAGAATTCAAGGCTGCAGACAAACACGTGAGTCATGGGTATATAAATAAATATACAGTCAGCCCTTTATATATGTGGGTTCCACATCAGAGGATTCAAGCAAGGGAAGATCAAAAATATGTAGACTTTAAAAATGCACCTGCTCTGAACATGTACAGTTTTCTTTTCTCATCATTATTAATACAAGATGCAACTGTTTACATTGCATTTGTGTTTTATTAGGTATTATAATAACCCAGAGATAATTTAAAGTATGCTAAAAAGTATGTGTAGGTTATATGAAAATACTAAACCATTTAGTAACAGGGAGATGAGCATTTGAAGATTTTAGTAGCCATAGGTGACCCTGGAATATATATATATATACAGTTACCTAGGGATGACTGTATTCATATTATATCCAGGATAAGATTACTATCAGAGACAGTGTAAAAAATACAAAGTTATGTAAAAGTTGTCTCTAAGCAATTCATCCCTAAAGTAAATATATTTATAAGTTGAGAAAAGAGATAGGATCCAAAAAATTGAATTCAGATTGAAATATCCCGAAAGGAGGAAGAAAATCAGTGATCTGCAGGAACACAGAAGGCAGTGGGATTTCGTATTTTAAGGAGGGGCTGTTCCATTTTTCTGAGTGCTACTAGGAAAACACATAAGATGAGGAGAAACACAGGCTATTGTTCTTTGTAATGGGAGGTCAGTGCTGATATACACATGACCAGCTTTGGTGGAGTTCTGGGGCCAAAAGTTCAGCAAAGAAAAGAATTCAGAAAGTTGAAATGGATTATAGTCAACTATTTTCTGTGCGAAAAGTGACAAAAAATAGGGCAGTACCTTGAGACAAATAGGGAGTCAAGGGAGAGTTCTAAAAATACAGATTGAAGATACAAAAATTGTTATAAAGTTAATAGAAATTATGTCTTGGTTTTATACTAATTATACTTTTAAAATCAAATAAAGCTGGAAGAAATAATTGTATTTAATGAATATCAACTAGTAAATGGCATAAAATTCCTCCACATCAATATAAAGAGATAAAAATGAGAAGTGAATGGATCGTGGACCATGCCAACCAGGAATACAGGCAGACATGAAAAAGGCAAAAAGGAAACACCACCACCGCCCCCCGGATGTAAATAGTTATTGGACAAACTGGACCCCTTTTCATTTATTATCTGTGTAACAATCTTTAAAGGCACTAGGAGCAATGCAGTAATGAACTGATGAGACCAACCCCAAAATATTTTTCTTTCAAATGTGCTATCACACATTTTATATCTTATCACAACAGTGTATACATAGTTCTATGCTTGCCTAATTATAGTGCAATCAACTATTTGATTATTGACTACGTTATGAGAAATTTTGTACTCAAAACTTTATTTCTTATCTTTTTGGGGTCTCAAGAGTTCTAAGATCTTGATTCTGATTTTACAGTCTCTGATTATCTGTATAACTCTGCTTACATTTTTAATTCTTTTAAGCCTAAATTTGATTGGCTCTAAAATAAACATAATATATTAACATATACAACATATGATTTTACAAGCTCCCTTATGACAAATAAGTGTCAGGATTTTAACTCGTTCATTAGTAAGCAAGTATTCAGTATGTTTGGTTGTTTTTATTATTTTCCAAGGGCTGTGTTAAGTATACAGTGGACACTGGATAGTTTTCTTGAATGAACAAGTCACTAGAATAAATGAATGACAGTAGGTCTGAAATCTCAGGACAGAAATCATTAAAGGATTAGACAGCAAAGGCAAGAGAGTGTTCCCTGCAGATCTGTGTCAGTATGTACATCTTCCTGGGAGGAAAATGGAAAGTCTGTGTTGACTAAAGTGGTGATTCTGAGCTAACAATCTCAAGGATATAAAGCTTTGCTCTCTGCGCTATTTAATTGCCTAGTTCAGGAACAGGAAGAAATGTATGCTCTTGCTGATGACATCAAACATGAAATCTTGATCACAGCAAGAAATGTCATATACCATCTTGGCCAAAAACAGGAGAGACTTGAGCCTGGGGACCTAGAAATGAGCATGTGGTTGATGGAGGTGGCTTTGGTATTTGCCTTAAAATACAGCTGAGTTTTAGGGACTCCCTTGACCAATAGGAGGTCCGCTCAGTCAGTGGCTTTGAGACGTCCCACCATTTTTGTGCCATTTTCCATGTACTAATTTATGGCTTTACCTATAATCCTTGACTACCTAAAATGTAAGACACTACGCTGTAACCACGCTACCACCAGTCAGTCTACTTGCTCAAGGCTTCTTGGGTATGGTTCTGGTCATGGTCCTCAAATTTGGCTCAGAGTAAACCTTTTTAAATTAAAATTAAATAAATAAAACAATACAGCTGGGTTTCTAGGACAAATTCATGAATATTTTTAGGAGCAACTTTATAAAATTTAACCAACAACTTATAAAGATGTAAGTGTGTATTTATCATTCTGATGAATTATGGCATTTTTCCATGAGAAGTATGTATTTTCACTTAGTACCAATAATCTAAACATGACTCAATCGGGAATAGTAAACGGAATAGCTAGTTCTAAAATGCAATTATTTCAAATTCTAGAGAAAAATAAATTTGATTATCTAGCTATATAAACTCCTTGTTTTCTCTGTAGTAATGTGAGTAAGTTTTATGATTCATGATAAAATTGCCTGCATTTCCCTCCAAGAAGTTTAACATTCAAATCTATGGGGAGCTTTTGGTAACAGAACAAACATTATAATTCTCTAATGTTTACAAACAGTTATGAAATGTTGGTATAGTCTTGGGATTTGGGGCTCTAACAAGTAATTAATATTAGACTGTAAGAATATCACTCAAGATATGGTTGGAATAGACAGTAGAGGAAATCATACCAAAGGTGTGGGTAAAGAAAAAGGTGAATCATGGCAGAGATGGGAGGAGAGCTTCCATTAAAGAACAGATATAAACTGCGGTTAAGAAACGAAAAATAAACTTACTTTTACTATTTACAGGATGTATTTGATAGATTGCTTGAAGATACAATATTGGCGAATTTCTCTTTGGTTTTGAACAAGAAAAAAAGAACAAACTTCCATTTCTGTAAGTGACACTGTATTCCCTCTCCTCTTTGTTGTTTTCTGTATTCTGGTAACATATTTTTGCTTTTAATTGCATAATACCCTTTTGGTTGTCATTAATGCTCTTTTAAAAAGTGCATCTCCACACATTGGTAGTTGAGTCTAAATATTTGGAGCCAGTTGGTACATTTAAGCTCTGATCCATGTGCCCACAAAGATGGGTAAAATGATTATATGTCCTAATATCTTCCTGTGTTCCTGTTATCATCCAGTATCTCTAAGGGTTGTGGGCACAAACTATTTCTAAGTAAATGAAACACTTAAGTCACACAATATTGATATAGAATATGGAAATGGGATATTATTTGCCGATTTCTATGGGTTTTCTTCTAAGAGATCTGAGGTCAGTTAGAATTAGGAAAATGATATTTGTTTCACACTGAGAAAATGTATATTCCTTCAGACCGCTATTTTCATGTAGTGTGTATGAATTTATATGGAATTTTCTGTTAAAAACTCCTACATTATCTACCATAACTGTCCCCCCCTTATACAGTGGTAGTAAAGTATTGGGGGGAGGGGTTATTGTTTGTATGTTGGTTTAGCTTTGTCAATGGATCTTGAAGTAAGAGTTTTACAAATATAAAGTAGAAGTGAAATTGGGACAATTCCTACATCAATTATAGGCCTTAGATTTTAATTTCATATATGGAAAAAACTATACTCTTATATTATAAATACTTGAATATTTAATTATGCGATAGTGTACCAGTGTCACTTAGATTTTAAAGTAATCAGTCATATAAGGAAGTATGTGAATTTCTTTTTCTATTTCTATAGAGTTTTTTATTTCTATTTCTTAGAGTTATTTCAACTATCGTATCCAGCAAATAAAATCTGATGGTACAATATAATTTAAAAATACACATATCATAATTTTATAAAACAAATTAACATCCTGGGTACATATTGAAGAAGGAAATACCCAAGGACTAAATATGTTTATTCTTTGAGGAACAGATTAATCCCTTTCTTCTTTATAAAATCTCTTTAATTTCTCATAAATAGTCTGGGGCCCTTTAGTGCTTTTTCTGTTTTTTTTTTTTCTTTTCTTTTTATCCCCCTTGGGAGTGTTGACAACTTATTTCGAGTCAACAGATGTTCCTCTGATGTTTCCCTCCATATCCAAGGGCTCCATCTTCCTCCTTCACAGTGTGAAGACCCAGCTCATCCTTCACCTGTCACTCTGGGTTATCCTCGCCCTCTACCTCTCCCTGTCTCTGAACTGCAGCGTCCTAATTTTTTCCTGGCTACCACTGTGACCTAATTTTTAGCAGTTTATTCTACTGTCCTGCGTCTTTGGATTCAGAGCCTTTTGTTTATTATCTATCTTTTCACTTGTGCATATAGACACATGGATCAGTGTATTTGGAGATCAAAAATTGAAAAGACATAACATTTACAAGGATGCAGAAAATTAAAGATCATGGGATACTTTTACTCCACTTGTTTTTCTCAACGTTTCTCCAATTCTATTATTCAAACAAAAGGCATTGGACTTATAAAGCTTTCAATAAAATAAATCTTTAGAAATATTTAGAAAATGAAAAGAAACTCTGAAAATAAAGGGAAAAAGCTGGACTTTATAACCACTTTATAGACCGGGGGCCACATTGTTATAAACATTGATTCACTATCTTTTCCATCATTTCCTAAAGCAAATTGGTCAACTTAATTTAAAAGTCATAAAAATCATTTTCAAAGAGTTCAAGAACACACTTTTTAATATATACACAGGTCAACGTTTTTAAAAATTGGCATTAAGTAAAACAGTAAGTCTGAGAGCAGTGAGGAGACTTTTGGGAGGGAGAGGTTGGCATGCTGCTGAATGTAAATTCCAGAATTTTAGATTTGACTATAAGTGTGGTTAGTGATTATTTGATCACAAATGGAAAAAAGGCGTTTCTAAGTGGAAAAGTGATTAACTCCAGTCACGTGAAAAATTGTTTAGAATAACTAGAATTTGAAGCCTCCTGAACACGTTTGGAGAACTGGAAAGAACTAGAAGGACTCAACAGCATGTTCTCTGGAGTAGAATGCTTGGATTTCATTCCAGATCTATGTAATTCACATACTAGAAAAAACCAAAACATAAATAAATATCAGTGATATGAAATCAATGCTTAGCATTGTATGTGGTTCCATATTGTATTTTAATATTTGAGTTGACACATTTGGGGCAGGTATCTGCTCAGTAAAGTAATTCTCAATACACTGATGTGATCATACCCAGCATTCTAGAACATAAGTCTATCAGCGTTTCTCGTAGAGGGCCAGGCAGTATAAACTGTGTGGTGTTGCAGGCTCTCTGGTCTCTGTTCCAACTACCCATCTGAGCCATTGTAGCAGCAAAGCAGATTTAAACATATGATCACGCATATGTTCTAATTAAATTTTATTCATGGATACTGACATTTTAATTTCATATAAATTTTATGTGTTATAAAATATTATTTTTTAAAAATCTAACATTAAAAATATAAAAAAAATCATTCTTAGCTGTGGACCCTAAAACATAGGTCATGGATCAGAATCGTCCACTACACTACTCTTTATTAATCCTGAGTAAAAGACAATCACAGTGTTGGTGAACAGAGGATTCGGGTTAGAAAACTCGGTAGTGCCTTCTACTAAAAACGTGACCTTCTTTTAAGAAGTTCAAGGCTAGTCAGACTCAGTGGCCTATTCCTGTACTCAGAGCTGCAAGGTTGGCTGAAGCAGGAGCAAATGGCTATAACACTCAGTGATTGTACTGAGGAACCACTGCCTTCCAGCATGGGGACTTAGTGAGACAATTTCTATAATAAATAAATAAGTAATTAATATTCTGAAAATTTGAAACTGATTGTGTTGTTTAAACATATGTCCCATATGACCTAGGCAGACTCAGTAGGGTGTGAGAGGTGTCAGGCACAGGAGCAGAAGTAGCTCCCGCCATCCTTGGGGTAGATTGAAAATGATAAGGCTACCAAGAAGGGGTTAACTAACTTACCCAGAACACACGTCTATTAGGGGGCAGGGTCCAGACTAGGCAAGCCAGTTGGATTCTGGGGCCTAAATTCTTTCCACTTAACTGTATTACAATAAAGTTCATGTTAAATAAAGAAAATGTATGCAGCTCCATTCCCCCAGAATGCACGACACGCCTTCAAACAAGTTTGAGATCGATTGGCGGTGACAGCATTTCAGATATCATTATGCAGAAAGGCTGCTGAGAAATTCCCCTAGAAGGAAGATAAGAGCTCGGGGAGCAGGATGAAAGTACAAGCTTAGCTAAATCTACTCAATAAACTTGACTCGTCTTTTTTTATGTTTAAGCAGCTGAAGGCCACAGGGTGGTCTGAGTTCAAAACTGCGGCCACATCCCAAATGAAAAGCCATCTTCATCAGGGAAGGAATTTTTTTTCGCTTCTGCTGGACCTTGTTTATGAAAGCAGAGAACTGCCGTTCCAGAGAACTGGCAAAAACTTCCATTTCCTGAGTTTCGCTGGCTCTGCAAAACCCTGTGCACAGCTGTACTCCAACCCATTAGCGCAACCTTTCCGAAAATCCCCACCCAGAAATTGCTTAGAGGGCCGTGGCTGACAGTTGCTGTGTGTTTTGAGAGTTTTACCTGTTGGAAGTCTGCTCAGCGTTCTTTTGCTTAATTGGTCTGTAGAGACTGGTCATTTTAGAGAGAGGCTCCACACCTGAGAGATGACATCCACCTCTGCCCATAATCAGCTAATTTGGAGAACGGGAACGTGCCTCGCTCCAGGGTCCTCACCCTCCATCTGATGTTGGCTACGGAGGGCACATCAAGCAATGGAAAATTAAGGGGAAATTGGGACTAGAGAAAAACTTCAAAACATAGAAAATCTATGCTTATAGTCACTTCGGAGTTTATCCGATTTTAAAATTTAAAACTGGATCTATGATTTTGATGATAGACTACTGAATTGTGGCATTTCCCATTTAATTATATTCAATAGCCTTGTATATCACGCAGAATAGTTTTGCTAAACGACAGAGCACTGTGGACCTTAAATCAGGAGGGTGTCCAGGCTAGTGCTGCAGGGACCATAGAAGCTTCATGTGCCCCTATGCCGGGTAGTTCACTCAGAAGGTAGTTTATCCTGGTGGTCACAAGGGCCGAGGTGGCACATAGGAACCCAGTCAGATTTCTGCTAAGACACCTTGTAACAACATAACTGTGGGCAATTTAATCTCTCTATGCTTCTATTTCTTTAACATAAAAATCAAATTCAGTCGAATTATCCTTTATCTGCATCTGTAAGGCTTTAAAATGTAACATTTAAACCTTGCTATTTTAAATGAAAAGTGAGGCTGATCCTTAAAGCATTCCGGTGGCAAACCATTAAGAATGTGCCAAGATGACTGATACAATTATAATTCCTCTTGAATGTTATAAAAAGCTCCTCTTACTCCCTAGGTGGTTATTGAAGAGTCCAGAACTTATTCTATTATTCTATTGTACCCTCAAATGAACACTGTCTTTGAAAAACATGACAAATATAAATTAAAACTTGCCACAAAGGAAAAAAAATACAGCAAGAATTGTGTAAAATACGGGACTGACTGCTTGCATCCCTTCTCACTGTAGAAGATATCACAAAAGCAAGTTAACATCCTAAAGGACATTCAGAGACATCGCCATAGGCTTTTTGAATTGAGCTGGAACTATTAAAATTTGATATAGTCAGAAATATTTTAAAAACTATAGCACCACAGAGTATAACGATGATCATTATTTCAGATTAATCTTGTGGCAAAACCTATTGCAATATGATATTGTTAATATGAAATGGGAAAACTCAGGACAGGCTTTACTAAACCATGCGGAGCATTTGAACATTTAAAAGGGCAGGACGCACGCTTTACAACAGTACTTGGAATAGCACTTCCTTGGTATCCAAAGAAAGTTTGCTTAGTGGAGGCAAGGTGACTTGACGGCATCAGGTATAAAATAATGGAACACCATGAAACATACGATTTTGAAGAAAATATTATTTTTTCAACCTCTTTAGCAAATTAATAAGTGTTTTGAATTAAGAATCCTTAAATTAGTAGTGAAATATCTTAAATTTTGACATGTTTGGATTAATGGAACAAAAACATTAGCCTTTTCAAAGCAAAAATGATACAGGGTAAAGATAGACAGGGAGGCACCTGTGGCTCAAAGGAGTAGAGCCCAGGCCCCATATGCCGGAGGTGGTGGGTTCAAACCCAGACCCAGCCAAAAACTGCAAAAAGATAAATAAATGGCTCAGCGCCTGTGGCTCAATCGGCTAAGGCGCCAGCCACATACACCTAAGTTGGCGGGTTCGAATCCCCAGCCCGGGCCTGCCAAACAACAATGATGCCTGCAACCAAAAAATGGCCAGGCGTTGTGGCAGGCGCCTATGGTCCCAGCTACTTGGGAGGCGGAGGCAGGAGACTCGCTTGAGCCCAGGAGTTGGAGGTTGCTATGAACTGTGATGCCATGGCACTCTACCCAGGGGGACAGCTTGAGGCTCTGTCTCAAAAAAAAAAAAAAAAGAAAAGATAAATAAATAAAATGAAATAAATAAAATAATAAAAATAAAAAAAGATAAACAGACATAGAAAACTTCATTTAAAACTACTATGCAACCATAAAAATAGAGGGAGACATTACATGCTTTCTGTTTACCTGGATGGAGCTGGAACATCTTCTTAGTAAAGTATCTCAAGAGTGGAGAAAAAAAAAGTATACAATGTACTCAATACTATTATGAAACCAATATATAAACACTTACATATTCATCCAAATGATAAAACAGAAAGATAGTTCAGAGGCAAGAGGAAAGAGAAGGGAGGGAGGGTATTTGGCAGGATCTCATGTACACAACACAAGGGTTCATTTCAAAACAGCTAAGAGTTTATTATAAAAGTCTTACCATGAAAAATAAGTGAAGTAGTGCTTATGTTAATTAGTTTTATTTAAGTATTCCCCATTGTATATCAAATCATCACATTGTACCCCATAAATGTATATAGTTATGATTTAATACATATTAAGTTAAAAAATTAAATAAATAACTATCCTAATGTGGGGTGGAGGAGGGTGGTTCACAGGCCATTTGTATTTGTTAATTGGCCTTACCCAAAGGAAAAATAACTCTTTAGAGGCTGTTTTGCAACTCAAAACATGACATACGGTTAGCAACTCTGAGAGCGCACTGGAGAATGTCAGAGGCCAAGAGACAGGACCAGGGCGGCGGTGGACGCCCAGACTTAGTTAGTAAGTGAGAGGAGTCAATCCTAGCCTAGAGGAAAAGGATTAAAAATGGTTTAGAAGCATTAAATTAACTGCCTAACTTAACTTGGTTATATTGGCTAAGTAGTTACCACTTACTTGGTTATCTTGCTGCATGGGAGGGAGCCAATTCACTGAGGGAACAGGGTTGCAGTCAAGAAAAAGTTTAACATCTCAGAGTGCCGAGAGAGGAAGTGGGAGAAATTTCTTAAATCTGTCTCTGCATGAAGTGGGAGACTAGTGTTTTGTTTTAAAAGTGGTACGCAGTGAGGGGACTAGGGAATTTTGTATTGCTGATGGGTTGGGTTGTGGATGAAATCATAGTGATATAGAAATTGTCTTCCTGGTCTGAGTCAGTTCCTGCGTGGGGCGGGAGGGGGTGTGTGGGTCACAAGAGCAGTTGGATCAGTTCCTTGCTCTGGTTCACTGATCAGTTTGGGTCCCTTGGTCCACCAGCAGGCAGTGTCTGAGAGATCTCTCACAGACCAGGCTTCAGTTTCGTAAAGGTGACGTCATCTCTGAGCGTTATTAAGAAAACAATGAACCTTATGACCATTTGTAAAATGATTCCTGAGTAGTGAGCAAGCTAAGAAACAATGTCCTTTTTTAAAAAAACAAAGCTTCTACCTTTGCAGAGTTCAAGCTCCTTCACAATCCTATCCTGCAGCCTTTTATTAATTTCATATAAAGCTTTTCTGATTCATGACAACAGAAGCACCCCAACCTGAGGACTGGGTACTGGAAGTGGATGGCTTCTACACCCCAATCAAATGCTCTCAGTACGCCTGGCGTTCCAACACTAAGTTCGCTCACTATTAGGGGATCAGATTCTCTTTAACAGAATTAGCATGTGATGAGTCTTTAGTGAATTTTAGAAATCCTTTAATAAGGTGCTGTAGACATTATTATGGTCCCTGTTCTGACCTTCACCTTAGCTAACCCCTAACCCTTGGCCCTCCACTGTAAAATCCTCAATCCTTTATGGCCAAAGCCAGTGACTTTACAGAAATGAATTAGACCAGTCAATGTTACTACACGGTGATACACAAGAAAGTCAATTTCTAAACTGCAACAGAATCAGCAACAACAAAAAACGTGGCCACTGTTACTTTGGACGAATAAACTTTTATGCAGGAAAAGCCAATCTAAGGGAAGTAGACTGGATGAAAGGAGGAACCAGCTAAACCAGGGGCTACTTTCCTGTTAACATGAAAAGCAAGGAATAGGATACTACATACAGCTAAAATGAATAGAATTTACTAAAAATTTTAAACTCAATAATTTTATAAATTAATTATTAGAACTCTGATAATCTATGTGTTCCATAATTATGATAATCAAGCTACAGCATATAAACCAGGCTTAATCTGCTAACGGAAACAGAGTATTTGGAATTTTATGGAGACATGGAAGAATTATTTTACTGATTTTAAGAAGAAAAATTAAAATTTGTCCTTTTACATATTTTAATTTTGTGTTTCTAATGACATTTTATTGTATTTTTTTATTAGGTCATTGAACATGAAATGTGTGATTTCAAATAAAAAATTTAGTTTGCTGTATCTTAAACAAGAAGCAGTACAATTGATCAAAGTATTCACCTCAGCTATCGACATAGTTTTGCACCTTAATAGTGGCTTGTTTCTGCCAGCAGCAAAGAAGCCTGGGAACAACTGGCAATGAAATCACCCAAGATGTTTTTCAGAGCTAGTTGAGAATTGAATATTCTTCCTTGGAAGAAGTTGTTCAAAGCCTGGAAGAAGTGGTAGTTAGTTGTTGCAAGGTCTGGTAAATTCATGGGTGACAGAGAGTTTGTAAGTCCTGCTTCCGTAGTTTGAGTAGAGCTGTTTGGGCCACAGCCTTGTCTTGCAAAAGGATTGGTCTATCTCTGTTGACCAGTCTTGGCTGTTTGATCACAAGCATCCTCATCATTCCCTCTAATTGGCTGTGGTAGACATCTCTCGTAATTGATTGATCAGGCTTCACGAAGCTGTAATGAATAATACCAGGGCTGGACCCTTATTTTGGGGGGGGGGTGTTTGTTTGTTTGTTTTTGTCTTTATGAGTATTCACTCTTGGTCTATGTATCAGAACTTCATCTTTACCCATCGTGCCAAACACGTGCAGTTGTCAAAAGGAATTCACTTTTCATCACATGTCATTATATGGTGTAGAGATCATTTACCTTTATGTTTCAATAGCAAAAAAAGGCAACCTTGGAGACAACGTCTCTTCTGATGCTCAGTTAATTCAAGAAAAACACATTCATCTAGTTTCTTTGCCAATTTGTTTCAACTAGTCCAATATTGTTGGAATGGTAAAGTCAAACCTTGCTGCTCTTCGTGCGTAGGTTGGGATGGATATACCTCCCTACAGCTTTTCACTCATCCTTTTCCACCTTGGTCTCGGGTCACCTCCATACCTTACTTTCAAGAACAGAACCAGCAGGACAGAACTTCTCACAACACTGAGGTCCAACCATGCATTCATTAGCCACATCATTCCCCAAAACTTTGCTGATATTTTGAGTTATCTAGGCTTCGTTAGTTACAAAATGGAGCTCATATTCAAATATTACACAATTTTTTGACTTAACCATGGTTTCACTAAAATTGCTCTAAATTTTTTTTTGAAAGATAATCATAAGTCAAAATGTACAGAAAGAATGAGGATATAACTGCACAGTAAAAATAAAACAAGAAGTGTCAAAGAGAAATGTCAGAGATATTAACTGTCGAACTTAGTACTTACGGAAACCAGACATTTCATACTTAGAGCTTACAATATAGACAACGGATTTTTTTACAGAGACATTTTCAAAATGGCTGCACTAAACAACATTGTACAAAATGTTAAGGAAGGTTGAGGGTTAATAAAAAGAAACAAGTTGTTTATTTTCCTGTGAGACTTCTCAGGCTTTTTCAAACTCAAGTATACAGGGAGTTAGCACCTGCTTGTTAACTGCCAGTGAACCACGTAATTCTGCATTTCTACCTTATGCCCCTAATTCTTCAGAGAACTTTCTGCGGGTCACAAACATATCTCACTATCTCAACTTATCAGGGCTGCTCTAACAAAGTGCCAGGGACTGGGTGGCTTCAACATAACAGAAATTTATTTCTCACACCTGGGGAGCCCAAATGGAATCAACAGGTAAATTCAGGGGAACACAACCATTCAGTGCAAATCTCCAGGTGAAAGTTTAGTAGATAGTGTTCTCAAATGTATTTGAGGACAACTTTTCTTTTTCCCCCTTACACAGAATCTCATAATCACATGGAATTAGAATTCCTCAGATACAAGAAGAATACTTTCAAATAAGAATGAATAGATGCATAGAAAAAATGTCATTGTAATCTGTACGTGGGCTTCAGTAAGCAGCTTCTTGAAATTCTCTAAGAGTTTTATTTTATAAGCAGGAAGTACATTAGATACTAGGAAGGAAAAGATTATATTCACTTAACTAAACAATAAGTACAGCATAAAAACTACAGAGAAAAAAGTACTAAATATAATTATCCTGTGCCTTTGAATTCCGTGAATTCTGGCTTGTTGAAGACTGACAATGAGCTGTATTCTACTGCTAACCAGTATCTATTTCAAGAGCAACAGTTGCAGTAATGAACAGTTTGCACCTTCCCAAGGGAAAGCCAATAGCTAATGCAAAATATTCTGGGTTTACTTCAGAGGCAGCTCTACATGCAAAATATCTGACAATGTAGTTTCTCTGTCTTTTATAACTTTGAGGAGTCCTAGAAGATGATAGAGTATATATTCTTTTCAGGAGACTAGAAAATTGATTTCAATAGATTTCACACATTTAATAGGATAGAAATAAAGACAGTATGTTATGGAGGAGAAGCTGTGCAGTACGAGGGCGGATGGAGTAGGGATATTTCCGGCCTGCCCGAAGGGCCCGGAGGTACTTTTTATCTTAGAACAAGTCTCCGCAGCACCAGCTTGCTTATTTCATTCACCTGCTTGTTAACTGCCGGTGAACCACGAAATTCTGCGTTTCTACCTTATGCCCCTAATTCTTCAGAGTGCTTTCTGCGGGTCACAAACATATATCACTATCTCAGCTCACTAGGGCTGCTCTAACAAAGTGCCAGGGACTGGGTGGCTTCAACACAACACAAATTTATTTTTCGCAGCTGGGGAGCCCCAGAATCTAAGATCAGCGCGTAGCACAGTCAGGTTCTGCCCAGGAATACTGTCTTGGGGTTACAGATTGTGTCTTCACATCGTGGGAGGACAGCAAGAGCCCACATTGGCACTTCTTTTATAAACTCACTAATTCCATTCCTGTGACTTCCACCCTCATGATCTAATTACCACTTCCTAATACTGTCATATTCGGGGTTAGGATTTGAACATGTAAATTTAGGGAACACAACCATTCAGCATGTTATGTTTACTGATTGGCAGATTTTTTTTAATTGATGACACTCAGCAGCCATTATATTTGCCTTAAGTGATATGTCTGCAGAGTGGTATCTGAGCACCTAAGGTGGTGTGTAACAAATGTTCTAATCACAATATTTTGCATATCAAATACAAAGAGAAAAATCAAACACAAACAGAAAGAGAAATTAGTTAACATCAAGGCAACATATATTATGAATTACCATGGACATTATCATTGACTCTCTCTCCTAAGGTTCAGCTAACCATGTAGACTACACTACTTTGAGAAGGCTTCATGGAAGAGGAATTTAAATTAGGAACTGAAAGGGGAATGGGGTGGAGAGGAAGAGGATTTTAAGCAGGGAGAATATGTTTTCAAAACTGGAATTAGAAGATGCCATTGGTTTATGTTTAGAATATAGACAAGGATATAAAGGGGGAATGATAGCTTATAAATGTGCGCTAGTGTCTATGTGTGAGGGGATTGTAACTTATGAAAAAGCTTATAATAAAAATCAAATACTTCAAATCAACAATGAACAAATTCCATTTGAAGGTACGAGGACAGGTAATGTATCTAGGAACGAACAAGGGAAACTAAAACCTGCAAGAAAGCCTAGGACGGATTCTAATGTGTTTGTATCAATATTGAATGGGTGAGAACTAGGTAAGTTTATTCAATAAAGAAGACAGACAAAAATGTAAGTAAGAGGACTTCTAAAGGAATATTCTACCAAAACATGAGTGGAGACTAGAGTCACAACTGAGTCAGGTGCTAATATACATAAATCCAAAAATAAGAAGTTTTAAAATCTGAAACCAAACAATTTTCTGTCTGTGTGTTGTTAAATAATATTAGGATGAGATACACTTTCTGGTCCCAGTGACGAGTGAGTGTTACACAAACATAATTTCCTATTTGTTGGGAAGCAACAGTGAGAGCAAACAAACATAATTCAGATGCTTATTACGGGAAATACCTGTTCCTAGAAGGTAAGAAACCAAAACAGCCCAAGAGCTGACTTAACGTGGCTCATTTGAAGAGCTTCATCTTGATGTGCCCATCTTAGAAAACACTTATGCCATAATAGTAATCTAGCAACTTTCCAATGTTGGAATACCTACTTTGAAACCACACCTAGATTTCTGACCAAACCATGCTGCCATAGTACATTTTGAGACACTCTTAGGTCCTCTGCCAAGATACTATACTCTTTTGCTGCAATGAGTGTAATGATAAACTGTTATGCTTCATCACCAGCTTTTTCTGGTGGCGGTTTTGTAAATAATAATTGATTCCAATGAAGAAGCAAAATGGGTCAGAAGATTCATTCAATAATCCAATGAATACTTACAAGGTGCCTTCTGGATGCCGGAGTGTATAGATGGAGACACAACAGAGTCTATCCTCTCATGGACAGACACTGGAATTGGAAACCAATCATAAAATAGTAAATAGATCAGTAACAAGATAAAAATTACAAATGCTAGGGGGAAATACAAAATAGGGTAATTAGATAGATTCACTTGGTAAGACTAATTTAGATTAGTAGTGCCGAAAGGCTTTCCTAGGGAGGTGGTACTTGAAGGTAAGAGCAGGGTCACGGGACATGAAAACAAAATCCATAATAAAGAGATAAAATCCTAAAACTATGGCAATGAGAACAGTAATAACAACAGCAAAGAGGATGAGGAGGAGAGCACGTATGAGTTACCTAATCTCTCTGGATTCAGTATTATTATCTAAGAGATAATGAAAGTAAGAGAGCGTATTCAAATGTTCTCTCTAAAGACCACCCTTCCTCCACTAAAAGGTTAACACTTTATACTATGTCACTAGGATCCAGACATTAGTGAGCTAAAATTCTTAAGTCTCTTACTTTTAAAGAGGTGCATAGAGGATGTTTCTGTGCTTGGTTCAACATGATCGTATAAAGAGGACATCGATAATGTATACAAAGAAATGAACAAAAGTTGCAAACTATATTCGGTGATCTCTTGTTCTGTCACTGCACTTTGGCAATGTCATGTCAAAATCAATAGTTGTAGAAAATAAACAAGACTGATGTAGTAATTTTTAATTCAAATTTGCTATATACAAAAGGCACCAACGTGGGTTGGATGGCATAATGCTGAGTGAGAATTTTTTAGATCAGCTATTCATCCAATATTCTCTAATATTGAAACAATTACCTATAGTGTCAGATAAAACCAAGGTAATATAATCAGCCATATTTACATGTCTTCATAAGACCAAATTAATTTTTTGCTTTATTCTTATAGGGCATTCTTTCTTGGTTAATATAGGTTTGAAATACTTTCATGTTTTATTGCAGGCTACAAAGAGTGATTATACTTTCTAAAAATTAAATGAGGTTGAGATTATTTAAAGACATTTTATGTGTAGTTTAGAAGCTTAGGAATACTGTGTATGCCCTGAAGAAATCTCATCATTAGATGACTTTGAAAGCCCTTATTTGTGTTTCACTCTGTCTTGATATGTCTTTAGTTTCTTTAATCAATGAACACAACTGCTCCACACAGCCCCTAAGGCAGAAGCTGCCGTAAATAGTCAGTTTTCACTGTAAGAAAAAAGCAAACTGAGAAAGGCATCTCTGAATATGTTGACTAGCTTCGCTGATAGAATTTTTTAATCTCCCTGCAGCCAACACACATTGTGAATGGCAAAGGGTATCGTATCAATAGAATCAGAATTACATTGTAGTGCCAATTTTGAAAAGTGAATAATTAAAGTGTGTGTGTATATATATATATATATAATATACACATTACATATACATATAATGTATATGTATATATACATGTATTATATCTATGTAGTTTTTTCTAATCTTTGTACATAAAATGACTAGAGCTACAGCTTACCATTGAATGGGACTCTTGCTTATACTGTGGAATAGGCATCCAAACCTATACAATTCCGTATTGCAAGCACTGAATATATTAAACTTACAACTGTATGCCTAGTTGGTCTACTTGAGGAATGGTACCTTAGGAGCTGGTCAATAGTGGTCTTTTTGCTGGTAGGTCAGACATCCAACAGCAGTAGTAGCTGATCAGTGTTGGGAATGGGAAGCTGAGCTGTGTGGTTGGAACCACGTCTAACCTCTCCCTAATTCATGGCCCTTCATATGAGCACTGAGGTGGCAGAAGTGAATGCCTGAGATCTTTAATCTACATGTGTGTGTTTATTTTTTAAATGAAGTGTTTATGACATCCTTTACGATTTCACATATATCAAATCTTTGCCACAGTCCTTTATACACAAGGTATACTATCAAGTATACTACCCAAAACTCTATGTTTTGGAACAAAGATTATTTTCCCAAATCTTTCAAGGCTACAATGGAGTGAGGATGGAATGGAGCTGCTTTCAACTTTCAGCTTGTGTGAAATGAACTTGGCTTTTCTCCCTGTTAATCGTCCCTGAGTAATTTTCTATGGAGCCATGAGTGTGAGCAGAAGGCGAAGAGCTGGGGCACTGGGTGGATGATGATGGGTTTCAGGGCCGCTTGGCCATGTGGACTGACTTTGCCCCTGGTCTTGCTTGTGTTATCCCAGATGTACCTATTATATCCCTACAATGAACTACTGCTGGCCCTGCCCAGCCTTATGGTGTGATGAACAGGGATGAATTCGGCTCATGATTAGAAATTCACAAATCATGGTCACTTCATGCCCTAAGTTTTTATATTTCATCTGCACTAAAAAATTTCCATAAGTTGGATATTGCAAAAGATGGCGTGGCCTTATTCAATCTCCAGGGTCCTACATAGTTTTTCTGTCAGTTGGGTTTGTCACAAAGTCTATACATCTTTCCCTACTATATGTATGAAGTTTGGCAGATCACAAATTTGGAGTGGTAGGGCTCCTGGACCTCCTCAGAGCCCTTTCCTGAATGCTTGTGCTCAATATCGGCAGCCTTTAATGGCATTCAAAACATGAGCATGGGCAGCAATCTGACTTAGGTTTGGAATATGCTGTCTTTGTACAGGTACTATGAAAAAGCCTTCATGGCATTACACTTTGTTCTTTTAGTTATGAGCAAAGATGTATTTATTTTTTATTTTGTGTCATGTCCCAGGGTACCCCAAACTTAAGGACCGTTAAACAGGTTAGTGATGTGGCAACGTGGTGTAGGGTTTTTCATGAGATGCATCTACCAAGACTCTAGAGTAGATATATCAACCAAGGCCTCCAGTAATATAGGGTGCTTCTTCATCTAGACTAATTAGAATGATGTTCCTATTGTAAAGGGCCATTTTAGTGTTTGGTAGGACATCCAGATGGTCCAGATCACTTTGGACAATATGACACATAGCCAAAAAGTTAACATAGTCCTGGAGCTAAACTGTAATGTATATTATCATCTGTTTCATGTAAATGAAGATTGTGCTCTGTCTTTTATTTTATAATAAAGATAGAAAAGAACACATCCATCACACTAATATCCACATAGCATGTCCTGGAGATCATATAGGTCTGCTGTAGCAAAGATTCCACATTTGGCAAAGAACATGCATTTGGTGCTACTAAGCTGAGTTTGTGAAAGTCTGCTGCTATTCAGAATTGATAGCTATACTGCAGGGACCCTGCCTGGTAAATGAAGTGGAGAGTCACAGGAATCCACAGCCTTGTTTGTTTTATATGCTTAAGAGTGGCATTGTTTCAATAACCTCCTCCTATAACTTCATGACACAATTTTTATTTTCCTATTTACTCTCTTGGTACTGAAGAGGCTGCTTCTGAGGCTGTCACTTGACTTTCACTACTGTTATGTCCTTGTACCACAAGACAATCATACAGTTGTTGGTGTGGGAGGTTATGAAAATTGCAAGTATGATCATATGTGTTTGATATATTTGTTTCCCATTGCTGCATAAAAACTACCACCAATGTAGTGATTTAAGATAACACATATTAACTGATCTCATGGTTTTCATGGGTTAGAATTCCAGAACCTACTTTGCATTAGCCTCTGCTCTTGGTCTTATGAGGCTAAGGTCATAGTGTAATTCACAGCATTCTCATCTGGAAGCTTGACGGGGGTGGAGTCAAGTTGCAAACTGCCCACCTTGCTTGCAGGAATCATCTTCTTATGGTTTAAATTGTGCTCCTGTTTTTATTCTGGTCATTGGCCACTCTCAGCATTGAGAGGTCATCTCATAAAACTTCTCACAGCTTTCTAGCTTACTTCCTCAAAGCCAACAGGAGAATTTCTCTCGGTTCTGAAAGAACAAATGATAGTCCATCACCTCTGTCATAGAGTCCATGCTAATGAGGGACGTGAAAGCCCAGTGCTTGTAGGCCACAAGTTCCACTTATATTCAGGTAGGGAGGTATTCTGTGAGGGCATAACTCATTGGCCTCACCTTAATATCTGCCACATTTAAGCACTAGGTAAATTCCCCTTACACAGAAAAGGATAGCAGATATAGCTGGGAATGGGGGGCAGGCAGGAAGATCCCTTGAGCTCTGTAGTTTGAGAGCAGCCTGAGCAAGAGCCAGACTCTGTCACTACTAAAAATAGAAAAAATTAGCCAGATTTTTTGGTGATCCTATAGTCCTTGCTTTGGGGAGAGTTGCTTGGTCTCAGGAGTTTGAGGCTGCTATGAGCTAGGCTAATGCTAAGTCACTGTAGTCTGGGGCAACACAGTGAGCCCCTGTCTCAAAAAAGAAAAAAAAGAGAGAGAGAGAGAGAGACACCTACACCCAGATGCATAGTACAACTTATAATTAAAAAGAGGTGGAATCGGTCTAAGTGTCTATCCACTGATGAGTAGACAATGTGGTGTGCGTGCACACACAGACGCCATGGAGTACTACTCCCCAAAAGGATGAATGAAATAGTGTCTTTTGTAGCAACACAGATGGAATTGGAGACCATTATCCTAAGTGAAGTAACTTAGGAGTGGAGAAACAAATGCCACAGGCTCTCCGTTATAAATGAGAGCTAAATGAGGGGTACATGTGGTGATAGAGTAGTATGATGGAGGTTGAAAACTAAGAAGGGGAATCTGGAAGCGATGAAGGATAAAAATCTACCAATGTAAACCATTCTGCTGATGAGCACATTGAAAATTCTCACTTCAATGTGTGATGAATTTCATCCATGTAACAAAAACACTTACCCTGTACATTTTGAAATGCAAAATAAAATGCCTCAGCAATCAATGTCTGTTTCTCAAAAAAATTGGCAAGTTGTTATTATTATTGCAGTCACATATGACTGTGCAGTATATATTCATCCTTTTTCAATATTTTGCTTTATTCTTGAGACTACTCTTCCATTATTCTTTCAGAAACGCTTTTCCTCTGAGTTTGCATACCATGCACTGATACCACACTAGGCATGGGTACACATTATCACATCTCTGTTTTCTAATTCAAAATGATGAAACTAACATCATCTTACAAGTAGAATAATGTACAGTTTATTAAATACAGTGCCATTCGTATGTTAAACAGTGAAATAAATGGTCACCCCTTTTCCATTTTTCCTATTACCTATTTCTCTTCTAATAACAATTTAAAAATGATATGAATGACTAGATTATTAAAAGATACAAGAATACATAGAGGTAAAAAGGAGAGAAAAAAGAGGAAAAGGAGAAGTATAATTATCGATCTCTGTGTCAACTAAAATAAGCTTTTATTGCTGTTTATAATTTGCTGACATGGATTTTCTATACTGATCAGACTAATAGATGTTTATGGCTCCAGGATGCATGCTGGCTTTTATATTTAAAGCTCCTGGCATTTGCAACATGATGATGAATTAATATGAAGTATCAAGATTATTAAATAAAATATGTTTTAGAAGTAAAAATGGTTTCAATATGTTAGATGAAGTCTATGGATCAATATGAATGCTAAGAATGAAATCATCTATAATACATTTTAGCTTCTTTTTTAAGGATTCTCAGGTGATAATTTGTGGGAGGTAGCATCATCAGAAATTTAACAGTAGTCATTTATGTTAAAAGAAAGGATTTATGAGAGGCACATTTTTATTCGTGAAATAAGATAAATTGGAATTATCCATCATCACTGTCTAAAAGAGTTTAGTTTATTATAATTTATTTTATAGAGTATTCTGTAGGAAATAGAGTTAGCTAGCTAACATTTTATTATTAGATTCACATCATTTTTATTCTATAAGAATCAGCTGCCAAAAACTTAATGTTATGGGAAAGAGACTCGGAATCTATGAAAAAGAAAAAAGACATATTTTGGTATGTGCAAATTTTTTTTGGTTAAAGTCAAATTTAAAACATCAATTTAGAAAGCACATATCTGAACTATTCTCTTTGTTGTTACAATTCACCTCATAAATGAATATCAGCATCACAAAACATTATTCATTCATTCGTTCATTCATTCATGTGAGCAGGCATTTTTGAACTTCTATAACGGGCCTGAAACTGTGTTAGGAACTCCGAATGAAAACAGATACACAAAATAAACATTAAGCTGATTTGACTACATGGTATATTAAGGAGGCTTTGTTTTAATGGTCTAGAAAAATTAAAAACAAACGGTACCTGGGCACCACACACACACACACACATTGCATCTGTGGTGTGAGGAAGGCACAGGGATGAAACAGTGCCTGGAGGATTCCTCTGATTCTCCTAATAAAAGGTGAGATCTCCCAAAGACAGAAAGTAGAGACAATCGTTCTGAGCAGAAGATATCTGATGTTCAAAGACAGAAGAATGAGAATAACTTTGAGGGATTCTGGAATATGCAAAGTTTTTCTCGTGACTAGAGGTAGTGCTTGCTTTGGGGATCAAAGAATGAAAGAAAGAGAGCCGAGAAGGTCTGGAATAGTCCCTGGTTGGCCGGCACAGACTTTCAGGCTCTCAGGGCCATCATGTTACTTGCATATCAAATGTTATTTATAGTGGAAAATGATATAAAACTCATCACATTTTCCTGAGACTGAAATTGAGATATTTAATTTATACCAGGATGTTGAGTGCGTGTCACCAATAGTTGTATAGTGAACTCCCGCACCATTTACACAGCTAAACTAAAGATGTCTTCCAGGGAACACCATTGCTAAAATTTCAGTGAGGAATAATATAAAACAGAATGAAACCACCGCAATCTAGATGAAGATACTATGTATTCAAGACATGTGCATGAAGAGCTGATAGGAACAGAAAAAACAAATTACTCTCTCAAGGCTAGATGAATGATCTGACCTTTCAAGCTAGATATTTTGACCGCAACAACAATATTACTGTATTAACACTTCCTTTAAAATTATTTGTTAAAATATATAAAATATCTTATAACAATAAGAATAATACTACTTGTATTGTTATTGGTTTGACATAGTGTTATTTAACCTTTACAAAGACCAGCTGAAAGAACATTTATTATTAACTTTATTCTAAAAATACAGAAATTGAATGAACCAATATTTCCAGAGCCCGAATTTTTAAATCCACTTTATGCCCTAAGCACTCAGACCTTGTTCAATTGAATTTACTTTTTACCCCATCTTAAAATTTAAAGGCTAAAAAATTCAAGTTGTAATTAAGTGAAATTTGTACTTACTAATCAATAAAAGTCTATCAAATCATAATATATTTCTACAGTCAAATTTCTTATACAGAAATATATTTTAAAATATATAAACTTGTCAAAAACTTCAACTCCAAAAGCTTTCTTGGTTGTTTGTTTTTGTTCTAGATATTGACAATTGTTTTCTTTCCTGTAGCTTGACATTTCTTAGTATGGATTGCTTTGGCTCGGGAATGTTTACAGTATCATTGTTCTCCGTCTCATCAGTTTTTCCCCCTTTAAGATTACAGAAACTTGAAGCCCCTCTCATGTCTCAGAAGGTGACCTTCCTTTTGATGGGCATTGCCCTGAAACTTTCCTGGCATCCTCTGGCATCTTGGCGAACTTGACAACTTTAGAACCTGTTAAGTGGATTGACAGTCACGATTCATTTGGCTGGAAATTCTGGTGTCAGATATGATTATGTACAAAAGGACAAAATTTCTCTGCCTTTACAGTCTGCATTTTAGTGGATTAACTAAAGAGCAAGAATGTCGATAAATGATCTGACACATCTATTTTTATACCTTTCTCTAATTATGGAAATACATTTTTAGGAATATTTTACCTTGAGTTCTCCTTGATTCCAGTGTGTTCATAGAATACAGCATTTCCATTACCTTATGTATGTGGGTAAAGATATGTCCCAGTAGGATACTGGTTTCAACATGAAAATAGACAACTAATAATCACAGAAAGTATAATGGAAGGAACAGAGAGAGATGGATCCCTAAGACAAGCTCACTCATTCTATGGCAGCAGTTCTCAACCTGTGGGTTGCGACCCACGGGAACTGTATTAAAGGCCACAGCATTAGGAAGGTTGAGAATCACTGTCTATGGGAAGATATGAATCGTTATAATGTGACTCAAAAAACTTCTTGAGTCCATAAGATTTTTTTTTTTAATGCTTCAACTTCAGTCACCTTTATTATGGCTTGTTTGTTATGGTTGTTCAGAGTTTTAGTAATCCCTCAATTTAGACATTTTTAATTTTTTTTAATAAAATCATAGCTGTGTACATCAATGCAATCATGGGGTACAATGTGCTGGTTTTGCACACAATCTGAAATGCTTTCATCAAACTGGTTAACATAGCCTTCACCACATTTGCTTAGTTATTGTGTTAAGACATTTATATTCTACACCTAGTAAATTTCACCTGTACCCTTGTAAGAGGCATGGTAGGCATGGTCCCACCAATTACCCTCCCTCCACCCAACCTCTCCCCTCCCCTCCACTCCCTCTACCCTTCCCTCTTCTTTTTGGGCTATAATTGGGTTATAGCTTTCATAAGAATGCTATAAATTTGTTTCATAGTAAGACTGAGTACGCTGGATAATTTTTCTTCCATTCTTGAGATACTTTGCTAAGAGGAATATGTTCCAGCTCTATCCATGTAAACATGTAAGAGGTAAAGTCTCCATCTTTCTTTAAGGCTGCATAATATTCCATGGTGTACATACACCACAATTTATTGATCCATTCATGGGTCGATGGGCACTTGGGTTTCTTCCATGATTTAGCAATTATGAATTGGGCTTCAATTCATAAGGTGGTTTTTAATACTTTTCATTTGTCATATGCTGCTGTGAGCTTCTTTCCTTCTCACTATATAGATTCTTATACACCAGCTCCGCTCTCTGCAGACACAACCTTCCCTTGTCTCCACACTGTCAAGACAGATATGCAGAAAGGAGCTTTGAAAATGCAACTCATGGCAGAAGAGATGAAGTAATTCTTATTCAAATAATGCATAGAAGTAGTGATAATTACCATACACTCATCATCTTCTGATAGCCTACTGTCAGTCTGTGTCCATATAATGATAAAGCCTTCAACCAGAGACTCTAGAGTCAGCGCCTCCCATCTCTTTGTGTAACAATGAAAAAACTGGCAGTTTGAGATTCTTCCCTGGAGACAGAGCACTAGATAGGATGGAAACTAGAGCTAAGTGGGGAATGGAAGGGCAGTTTAAGAACAGAATAGGCCGATGAATCTCATGGTTATTAGAAGAGAGAGCAAGCAGGTGGACAGAGGAGGCATCAGGAGGTACAAGGAGTCACACACGGATAGGTTATTATTGAAAATAAAAGTAGAATCTCTCTCTCTCTCTCTCTCTCTCCCTGCCCTCTGCCTCCCTTCCCTCATTCTCCCCTTTCTCATTTCTATCTCTCACAATCTCTACTTATTTCTCCATCACCTGCCTTTGAGAGGTACAAAATAGTGTTTTATATCATGCTATTTTCGAACAAAACCACTTGCCTGTTATTCCAGTTTTACCGGCTCTTAGTGACTTCAGACAGCACTGAACCTCAATCTTGCTTGAGTGTCCTCATCCATACAAGGGCTCAACTTTACGTTTTATCCTCCTCTGCTGGTTTGGGGTTTCTGAGTATTCATGAGATATCTTCTCAGATGTGCTACTAGGACAGCGAAGTATTTCTGCTGGTAGTAATGCCATGTAGGTTTATGTAAGAAAATAACTAATAAAATTGATCCCCAGGTTTTTTGATTCCCTATGGCTACAAATCATATAGATGTGAGCAACCCTAGGTAACCCCCATGTTATGATTTTAAAGGCACTAGAATTTGGCAGGCTTCTCTCTCATGACAACCGTTGTGTCTGGCACTTCTATCCCCAAAGCCATTTCTGGAACACATGGCTGATGATATCAATCTTTTTTGCAAACTGGAGCATTTTTGAGAATAAAAAGGCATACTGTGAATAATTATACTGGCACAAATGGGCCTATTAATTGTCCCGCTTTTATCTTAAGTCACCCTGGGAGTAAATCCCTCTCTGTATGTAGTTGCTGATGCACAAATATATACCTATAAGGATGACCTCATGGTTAATAGCTCACTTCTTCAAATAATTCATTAGATTGATTCTCAGTGAGTAGAACCCTGAGCAGAGAGGATGTGGATCAGGTAAAATGTAGTTTAGACTAGAGAGGCGTGGTGAAGATGCATGGTGGTGACTTCACAGGTAGTACGTTTATTTAAGGCATTTATGTGACAGATGCTGAAATAAAGGTTACAAAAGGCATCACAAGATTGGAAAAACAAGTATCCAATGTATTCAACACTAATATATGAAACCAATGTATAAACAACTACATGTCCACACTAAAGAAAAACACACATATAATCTAGTGAGGGAAGAGGGAAAGGAGGGAAAGGGTACAGGGGAGGAGGGAGGGTGATTGGCAGGACACAATGTGAGGGTATTCAGTACACTCCCTGGGTGAAGGGCTCAACTACAACTTGAACTTTACCTTAGAGATGAAAACAATGTACCCTAAACATTTGAACCTTCATATTAATATGAAATTTCTTTAAAAAGGAGAAATTGGGCGATGTCTGTGGCTCAAAGGAGTAGGTGCTGGCCCTATATGCTAGAGGTGGTGGGTTCAAACCCAGCTCTGGCCAAAAAACTGAAAAAAAAAGGAGAAATTGAGGGTGTAAAAAGACCCTGTAATAAACCTTCAACTACTTCATAGTTTAGTCTGGAGCAGATCCTGGATGTGGGTTGGAATTTCCCTGACCAAGATCTATCCCTGAGATCCAACCTCACTCTGGGAACATTTTCAGGTATACACCTCTCAGACTCTGTGTTTGAATGAGTGTTTTCTAAGTGGGTTAACTAATTTGTATTTTAGGCAGTACATTTTAGGTCAGGTCTCAGGAACTCAAATTGCTTTCCTCATTTAAAATGCCTTCAGGCATATCTTCATATGTATTTCCTGATAAACTTACACATCCCATAGCCTTATTTAAAGATCAAAAACTTTAAAAAAGAGAGAACTTGTCTTAAAATGATGATGAAGTAAAAAAAAAAAACAACAACAGAGAGAGAGAGACAAAGAGAGTTTTTCCATATATTTTACTAGTCACTGAAATTAGACAATCAGAATACTAATCATTCCAAATTAAGAAAAAAATCAAGTAAGATTACACAAATGAGAAAGAGAGTAGCAGTGGTCACAGAATTTCATACATTGTTTGGACAATTGTAGCTTCAAAGAAGTCTCAACAAAAAATTGCCCCACACAAATTAAATAAATAACGAAGATTATTTAGGGCTATTGTTTAAGTGAGGAGTGAGAATGAATATAATTCCACTGAAACAAAAGATGGAATGGTTTTCAGACAACAGATGAGTTAATAATAATTTTTAAAAAGTACTGCAGTACATTAAGGGGAAGTGTATTCAATGCGCTTAGGCTCCTGGTGCTTGCGAATTGTCCCTTACTGAAGACGTTAGGCTCCTACTTTCATTGAGATCAGGAAGGAGGGGCTCTATCTTTCCGGATGTTTACATTTCAAAGAAATGGCTCCCAGGTCCCAGAGAAAGATTCTTCTGGGTTGTATAAATTTTTCTTTTCAAGGAGGCAGAAAACGAATGTTTAATTGCCGGTTTTCTAAATTGAATGCTTTAAGAAAAGCCAGTTCACTGGCCACAGTCAGGACGTCTCTAGTGTTTAGTCAGACTGAAGGTAACTTTAAGTTCTTGGTCAGTCCTGGTTGTAGTGCATTTAAATAATAAAGTGTTTACAGGTCCAGATTGTCTCCTCTTTCCCCTCTGCTGGACTGAACCAACAGAGGGTGCATGGGAATCAAATAATGAAAATAACTCTCTGATCACACAAGTAAAGATCTGGTGGTATTTCATTATTATTTAAATGTTACACATTTTGTCACTATTTCCTAAAATAGATTCTCTGCAGAAGCTTCCAAATCAGTTCTTTGTTTGCTCAGTCTGTGTTCACAATTTCAATTGTTATCTTAATTCTTTATTACCTGGTGACTGTGTTTATAAATGGATATGAAAAATAAAGAGGTACTATAGTGACCTCTCATGATAAATTTGGTTGTTTATTAAAGAAACAAAGAATAACAAACATTTATTATTCAAATAAATGAAATGGTAACACTTCAGAAAGGGGATTGCAAAGATAAATTATGGTATTTTTCTATATCTGGGTGAAAGTTAATTTTCTTTCTTTCTTTCTTTTATTATTAAACCATAGCTGTGTACATTAATGCAAACATGGGGTATAATGTGCTGGTTTTAATACAATTTGAAATGCTTTCATCAAACTGGCTAACAAAGCCTTCATGGCATTTTCTTAGTTATTGTGCTAAGACTTTAAATTTGACAATGATTTTCTTTTAATTTTGAGATTTCAGATGATAATGATATTTATCAAGCCCAAATATTGTCAAACTGCAAAATTATTAGGCATTCTCTACCCCATTTTGTATTTTAAATTACTCAAATAATGTCCCCATTTAACTAATGGTTATAAATACCTTCAAACATTTTTGATAGAAATTTGCAAAGCATCAACTAGAAGACCCAACATTTTATATCTTTATCCAAAAAATCAAATGTTTAATTGAGTGTCTTTTTTGTTTTCAGTACTGATACAAGCTATTGATGGATATTGGATATCAAATAATGACAAATCTTTATCTATGCTGATCTTTCCTTATAAACTTTTAACCATGCTTGAACGTTAAGACTAATATTTAGTTAGTGAAGACTCCCTGAGTAAGAAACTACAAAATTAGACATTGGGAAAGATGTTGAAGACAGTCAAATATGAGCTGAGTTACATACGTTAAGAGGAACATTCGGCTGTCAGATAATATATCCAATTTGGACTCAATATTAAATTATTAGTGTTTATCAGCTCTTGTGCAAGGAACTGGAAACCTGGATATGAATATCACTGCAAGCATCCTTTAATCTGAAGACAGATAATTCCATCTAATTTTCCATCCATAGTAATAAAATATAGAGAACATAGTCTTTGCATAAAGGATAGAGTTATTTATCCCAGAGGTGGGTAGAAAAATATGATAAAAAAGCTCCTGATTGAATTAATTGTTTAAATAATTTTTAAAAGAGAGGTATAATTTTTTTTTAAAGTGGCAAAAATAAGCAAAAATAAAGGCATTGAAGTTTGAAATAGCACATGCAACAATATCATTCGAGGCTATGTTGACTTTTGTTCATGGCCGAACGTCCAGTATCACCCAGTGCTGTCTGTGTATTGCACACTCAATTAAGCTGTGATGCATGAATATTGAATAAAAGAACTGGATATTCAGAACATGTGAAACCATAGTTTTATGATAACATAACTCATGAGGCAGGTTCTGGCAGAGATGATCCTGAAGACAAATGTGGGAAGAATACTGTTGATATTCCCTTATGTCAAATTAAGAAGTAAATTTAGGTCAGGATCGGCTGCAGATGAAGAGGACAAGATTGAAGAGAGAAGTCTGAGTAGTCTGTTCTCAAGTGACTAATTTTCAGTTATATCAAAAAAGTGGAGAAGCCCTCCTACACCATGGTTGAGAATGTAGATTCTTGTGTAAACATGATCATGACATTCCCACAGGTGGTAGGAGATAAAGGTAGGAGTGAGGATCCACACTCAATGAACCAGGGCTAAATAAATCAGCACATCTGGGCAGCCAGATTGAGATACTGAATAACAGATGAAGAGAGGGAGAAGATGGGCCTTACATTTCCTTAGTGGTGGAGGTCAGAAATGAAGGTGAGGCTGGGACTAACCTCAAATATCTCAAGCGGTTCAATTATTTAATGATCAGGAAATATCAATGTTCAAGTCCCACAAGAGATTTAGTGCCAGAGTGAGTGACTTTGATTTTAACTCAAATACATTTGAATAGAAATAGAGTCAGACTTTAGAGGACATTATAAAAAGAGATTAGCCAAAGACTTATAATGACAATTGTGGAAATTACTTGGTATTTACTGTCTGGTATACATTCTTTTAATTATATTATGCATATCAATCCCATTCTTTCTTGCAATCACTCTAGGGAATAGGTAATACTATTTCTTTCATTTTAATGATTAGGACTTTTGTACAGAACTGATGAACATCTCGACTGAGGTCAGCCAGGTAGAAAGTTTTAGAGGAAAGATTTAAATACAAGGAATCTGACTGAAAAGAATATGGTTTTGAATACTGTCCCTTGCTTCACATGGAGGAAACTTTAAACTATCTTTGTCTTTGTTAATAAAACTCAACAAATATTAAAATTTAAAAAGGGTTTCATGTCCTTCAATTAAAGCAAGGGCCTCTTTTTCTTCCTAAAACTGAAACTTGACATCCTCATTTCAATTTACTGTTTCTTGCAAAATTCTTTTAGTGTTATTATGTTTTAAGTATTTAGTTATACGTTTCAAACAATGCATGCACAAAATCTTTGTTTCCGTCATCATTACAATAAGCACTGCAATAATATAAACATTGGAAATTATGGTTGATTGCCAGTGGAAGATTTCAGAATAGCACGGGGGGCTTGCTGGCTACATCACACTCTCACATATGATATGGAATGTATTGTGCATTAGGAATTTACTCTCCTCTGCCACATATAAAGTTTGCTTGGGGTTATGTTGGTATGTTATTACCAGCACTGCTGCAAGAGCTGTAAGCATAAAGTGCACCTTGCTTTGCCATAAATATTCCACACTCTGTGAGGTAGTCAGCAGTGTAGTTCAAGTCAGACTGATGGCAAAAAGACTGGCTTTGTCAACTGTGACGATGACAGGCAGTAAAACTAGAGCAAAGCTGCAGCTCAGAATACATGACATTTTCTAAAACAAAGACAACCCCAAAAAGATACAGTATTCAAAGACTATTGAAAATGACACTCAGTATGCTTTGCAACCCCAGAGATTATCTCTGCTTCCCTTTTTTCATTCCTTCTTCCTCTTTTATTCTGTTTTTATTCTCTTTCTTGGTGTGCTCCTTAAGTCATCAGTTGTTATTGGAGCACCGTGTCATGAAACCCATGTGGCACATGTATATATAGCAGGTAAGGTATTATTTAAATATAAAGTATTTCTCCTAAAACATTAATGCTCATTTCTTTTTAAACTTACTTATGATTTTGACATATTTTGTCAGGGTTCTTCCCTTATAATTAATAACCAAATTAAAATCTTTAATCTCAAGCATTTGCTCAGCATTTAAGTACTTTCTAAATCATGACTCACATTTTCTTTGTGACTTACTCATAAAAGACTCATTTTTTCTGAACTGAAAACATTCTAATTTTAGCCTTTATTGACATCAATTGTACTAAGCAATGTTAATTTGAGAAGATAATTACTAGACAATGCTCGTCATTTAATAAGGTATTTTCTACGGGTCACTATACATTCGGGTATAAAGCACTTGTTAAGAATAGTAAAATAAAAGTAAATATTTTTTCATTTTGATGGATTTATGGGGGGTAAGTGGAGTTTCGTTACATGGATATATGTTATGGTGATGAAGTCTGGGCGTTCAGTATACCCATAGTGTACACTGTATCCACTAAGTAATTTCCCATCCCCCATCCCCTCCTCACCTCTGCTACATCTTAGTCTTCAATGACCACCCACACCCAAGGATTAACTCCCATTTTTAACTGAGAATACATGGAATTTGATTTTTTTCGTCCTTGAATTACATGGATGCTATAACTTGAGTTCTGTCATAAATCCAGAACTCATCAACAGGGTACACACACTCCCAGGTACATGAAGTGTCCCTTGGCATACAATATTTGCAGATCCTCAAAATCCAAAGCAAATCATAGATAATGTAACGAAGAGGACTTTGCACTATACCCTCTATGTTACCTGAGTATTCCTCTTTGCTTAGAGTCATCTAAGACTTCAGAAAAATGTGAATAGAACACAAAATTAAAACTATGGAAGAAATGGGGTAGAGATACTAGCCCGTGCTGCAGAGCAAAATATACACCCACTTTACAATGGAGAATATGCAAAGTTAGACTTGTCTAGTCACAAGAAAGAGGGAGGGGAAAGTAACACACGATAACACTGAATATAAAGGGTAGCACTCTCTAAAAGCTGTAATGAAAATAGGGAAGAAAAAAGACAAAAACTACTCTTTGGGTCACATAAAAACAACACATGTGTCATCTAGTGTATATCAAAGCAAACAGGAAACATAAAGCAAGATTCTCGAACATAATAAATGTAGGAAATAAGGACAAAAACAAGGTAACCATTAAGAGAAAGCATGGGGGGACTGAAATAAATAATAAAGAAGGAAGAATTAAAATAACATGAATAAGGAGAAAGTACCTGGTCTTGGAAAAAAAGCAAAACTAAGAAACATTAAGAAAATAAGGGATTTTGTTTATTGTGTTATAACACTATGAGAAAGTGAATTCAGTGAGTCAAGAATTTAAGGAAATACATAAAAAGGAGATTTCAGACTTAAATCGAAGTTGTGGCTGAAACAAAATAAGAAAATGATATTAAAAATAACTAAAGTAAATGAGAGAATAGCAAGCTGAGGAAAAAATAAAGGTGAAAATAATTTCAAAATTTATAGGGAGTTGAGAAAAGACAGGTCACTGAAATAATGTAATCAATATCGTTCAAACAGACAACTGTAAAAGATGGAAAAGATAATCATTAAAGAAGAAAATCCAAGAAGAGTTCCAAAAAATAACCATACCTGACAATAGAGAGACCTTCACTGTGCTCTAGGAAAATTCAAAGCAGAGTTCTAAACACCTGAACATGTGATGGTCAAGATTCCATGAGGCACAAACAAAAACCTGACAGACATCATAAGCAGAGAAGGAGAAATTCAAGAGATGAATTAAATAGGTCAATAAAAAAGAAGGGAGGGAGGGAGGAGGAAGGAAGGAAGGAAGGAAGGAAGGAAGGAAGGAAGGAAATATATCTGCTAGATTTTATCATTTTTGTCTGTGTGTGTGTGTTTGTATGTGAACCGGATTACAAAAGACAGTAGAATAGTAAATAAAACTGTGAAAACACAAAAATAGTCCAAGAAAGCTATTAAAGTCATCATTAAAATAAAATGACAGGCATTCTCATATTTGAAATAAATAGAAAATAAAATAGAAAACTCACAAGCTCTTCTTTAAACAACAGAAAGTAATACCAATTAAATGTAGTTAAATATGAAAGTATTAAAAAGAAAAATTAAAAAATATCATGATGATAAAATTATGATAGGAGAAAAGGTGATGAAGAAGAGAACAATGAAATACCAAGAGAGAAACAGGAAAGAATTTTGCCTGAAAGATTAGTGCTGAGTAAACATGAATCACAAGAATTACTGTCATGTTCAGAAAGGGAACAGCAATGTCCCTGTCAAAGATAAGTCTTGGAGAGTCCTGGATCATAAATTTCAAAAGATGTAGATATAAAATAATATGTTAAAAACAGATATTTTGTCTTAATATAGTCTGATAAAAATGTGTGTGGTTGCTTGTAAAAAGGAAGTAATAGAGTCAAAGAAAGTGTGAGTTTGTATGTATATTAGTAATGTCAGTGCCGAGTGTGAGTGTGGAGAGAAAAGATGAAATTAATTGAAATACGGTGATGGATATAATTGACATCCTGAATTGAAAATTAAAAAAAAAAATGCAATAGGTATCATGGTAGTGAAAGAGAGAGGGCAATAATTTACTTTCCTTTTCATGTGGTGATGTGGTGTATTTGAATGATGGCATATCCAAGAAGAAGCGCTTAGAAAGTATTTTTAAAGATGGACCTGAAGGTCATTTGGATTCCAAAATCATTAACATAGTATTCAAATTTGAAGCCAAGAAAATGAACATGTTATTGAGAGAAAACAAAAATGTATAGATAAAGACAAACAATGAACTGAGGCTATGTTTCCATTCAAAGGGTGTAACGAGAACAAGACATCAGCAATTAATAAGCGTGAATGCTGCTAGTGAGGGAAAAGAGAAAAGAAAAAACCAGTGTAGCTTACGATCACACAGGCCTGACCCAGAGTCTGTGCCCGGGGGCTGAGGACCCCAGGGAGGGTCCTCCCAAACCAAATTGGGTGCATATGTATCATCATAGAGCAGAAAAAAATAGCAGACATCAGCTCTAAAATGAGGGAACATGGAAAGTGTCAGACACAATGTCTCCACCTTGTTTTTGCAAAACCATGCACCTTAACCAAGACCTCTGCCTCCAGCTCAGGAGACCTTTGGAATCTCGAGAGTCTTTACCATAACCATCGGGTCCGGTGTTGTCACACCTCACACAGACATTCTTTTTTGGAGGTCTCCTTTGTGACCTCCATGCACATCCCACATGCTCATGTTTCTCCATATCTCACAAGCAGAAAGCACGTCTATGATAAAGGTCAGGGAACAATTTTCCCCACACAGGCCAAGAATAAAGATGATTTCATTCATGTGCTGGTAGAGAGCTAACACTGCCAAATGGAGGGTACAAGTGAGGACTCAGTCAAGAAGCAGAAAATCAACAAGTTATATCTCAAGGGGATTTTTAAAAATGAGGATGAGACCATGCATGATTATAGGAGACCTGTAGGAGAGGTTGGAAAATTTAAAGACTTACCAACCACACATTCTGAGAATGCAAGTTTCCTAGAGCCACAAAGCTTCAGTGTAAGTCCAGAGGAACATTTGTGGGTCCAGGGTCGAGTGTTTGGTTGGAGCCACTTTTGATTATCAGGGTCAGGATCGCCAAAGTAATTATGAAAAAGAGGAACAAAGTTGGGAAGGAACTCACACTTCTCAATTCAAAAGTTACTACAAAGCTACAGGAATCAAGAAAGTGGGTTATTGGCATAAAGATAAACAAATAGGTAAATGGAATAGAATTGGGAATCCAAAATTAGCCTTCAAGTTGGTGGTTAGTTCTCTTTTAATAAGGATGCCAAGACAAATCAATGAAAGAATTGTCTCTTCAATAAATGGCACTGAGATAACTGAAAAGCTGTATACAAAAGAGCAAAATTGGACCCCTTTCCTATCCCATGAGCACAACAAAAGCTTAAAATTTATCATATTTAAAATTTCAGTGCTAAAGCTGTGAAATTCTTCAAAGAAAGCACAGGAGGATTCATCCCCTTGGATTAGATAATGCTTTCCTGCACATAACATCAAAAGGACAAGTAACAATAGAAAAAGAACGATAACTTGGACTCAAACCTTTTCTGCATCAAAGGATACCAGTAAGAAAGCAAAAAAAGCAAACAACTTATAGAATGGAGAGAGTGTTTGCAAATCATCTAGTTGGCAAAAGGCTTGTATTGAGAATTTGTAGAATACTTTTACAACTCAATTTAAAAATGAGATAATTATTGAAGCAGAATTTTTCTTCACAGAATATGTACTTCTAAGCATACTAAATTGTTCATAAAATCTTGTAGATTATAAACTCTTTATTTTTAAATTAGTGAGAATCTCTTCATAAGTCAAAAGTTGTTAAATAGAGCTTCTCTAAATTTTATCATCTATTCTGTCAACCACACAGTATTATATGTGAAATTTTGTTATGAAAGTTTTAATACTACAGGACTAACTGCATCTAGGTTCCCCATATTCCAAGATGAATTTTATTTAAATAGTATTAGTATATACATCCAAAATATATGAATTACCAAAAAGTACCTGAATATTTGTTCAACATCATTAGTCATAAAGTAAATTCAAATTAAAATCATAATGAAACACCACTTACTAGGATGACTATAGTCAAAAACACATAAAATATCAAGTTTTGGAAAGCTCATAAAATGTCGAGTGAATTTCAAATGGTGTATGCATGTTGAAAAACAGTTAGACAGTTCCTCAAAATGCTAAAATGGAATTAGTTACCATATGACTCAGAAATTCAATATCCAAGAGAAATAACATATGTCCACACAAAATCTTGTACATAAATGTTTTAACAGAATTATTCATAATAGCCAAAATGAGGAGACAACCTAAATGTCTATCAACTCATGAATGGCTAAAAAATATTTGGTAGATACATACATAATGGAATGATATTAGACAGTAAAAAGAATAAATTACCAGTACACGCTGCCCCATAGACATACACTGAAAATCTCACACTGAGTTAAAGCCAGTCTCAGTAGATTACGGGATGCATTATTCCATTTGCATAGAATTTGCAGAATTTCCAAATGCACAGAGACAGAAAGTAGATGTTTGCTGAAAGGAAGTGTTGCCATGGGGAGGAGTTGGGGGCTGGATGGGAATGAGCAATGATGGCTAATTTGCAAAGGATTTATTTGGGGGAAGGTTCAAAATTAGATTGTGGTCGTGGGTGCACAGCCCTGAATATACTAAAACCCATTGACCTGTCTGTGAACTCTAGAGGAATGAACTTCATGGCGTATAAAATATATCTCAATGCTTTTATAAAAATAACATTCTGTTATGATTATTAAAAATTAAATTAGTCCATTTTATTCTATTGATTTTCATCTATTTATCTCTTTATTCCTTCAATATATATGTGCACATGCACTTATAAAATAAAATTACAGATTTAACTGACTTAGCTATTTGCATCTTACTATTTATTCCTATCTGTGTCACTTATAAACTTTGCTGATATGGTCCTTCTGCCTTCTTAGGTAAGATTTTTAACTTTACTTTTATATATAATCATACTCTTATTTAACTGAAAGTCATATAGAAATTGAAGGACATACCAAAAGAAAAAAATCCAGTCTTCATTAGGTTATTACGACCTTCTCTGAGTGTCTGTGTATAATCTTTATGGTCATGTGGCTTGGAAATTTTGGAGACCAAAACTCTGATCAAGGTCTATAGGTAAAAAATTTTGGATATATATAATAGTAATATTTAAATAAAATTCATCTTGGAATATGGCCAACCCAGTGGAAGTTGGTTCTGGAGGATTATTTATAATAAAATTTATACGTAACATTGTATATTTCACAGAAATAGAAGATAGCATTAAGAGAAGCTCTATTTAACAAGTTTTGATTCATGAAGAGACTGTCATTGATTTTAAAATACCGAGCTTATAATCTATAAAACTTTATGGACAATTTAGATTTAGTATGCTGTACTCTGTCTGGGCCATGCCTGTGGCTCAGTGAGTGGGGTGCCAGCCCCATATACCAAGAGTAGGGGGTTCAAACCCAGCCCTGGCCAAATTACAACAAAAAAATAGCAAAGCATTGTGGCGGGCGCCTATAGTCCCAGCTACTTGGGAGGCTGAGGCAAGAGAATCACCTAAGCCCAGGAGTTGGAGGTTGCTATGAGCTGTGAACGCTACAGCACTCTACTGAGGGCCTTAAAGTGAGACTGTCTCTACAAAACAAACAAACAAACAAAATCCCCTCTGTCTGCATATACAGATATTTATAAAGTCAATTGAGTTGACCATTACACTTTTGTATATTTTTATTTATAATTAACTCATAATAAATGTACATATATATGGGTTAAAATGTGATGTTTCACTAAATGTATGCATAGTATAATGATCAAATGGGGGGCAATTACTATATGCACCACTTTAAATATTTACCATTTCTTTGTAGTGACAACATCAAAATCTCTTTTATACTTAGTATATTTCTCAGCTGTAAGTTTGCTACAATAAGAAAAATAGACTAGTTAACCTACCATCCCTTCAGTAACATTTCTGTTTTTAAATCTATTTATTTTCCTATCTTCGGTTTCTCTCCACTTTCTCAGTTGATCTGCCCCTACTGGTTTTTTATTCAGTTTGAATGGTCTAGCCTTTAGAGCTTAAACATAATTTATAACCTTTCCAAAATAGCCATCTTACAATCATGTGGTGGTAATTAATCTGCAGATTATTAATGACCCTAGATGCATATAGCCTTAATTAAAAATGTTCTTTGGCATAGAGAAATGAGAGTAATAAGAAACAGAGGAATTTCAATGAAGATTTAAAAAATGAATATTTTGGACTGCTTGCAATGGCTTCTTCATTAAAATTAAGGAAAATAATCTAATAGAAAACTAAGATGTAAAATGTAAACTATATTATATATGTGTATGTATATATACACATACTTAATACACATTTTTAAAATAAACATTATATATTTTTAATATTGTAGGAAAATTGAGTGCATGCCTGAGAATTTGTAGGCTTTATTCCAACACACACCCCACCCCATCAAAAGAAATTACCCTTCTAAGAACTCATTGTTAAAATGAACTGTTTTATTTGCTTCAGTAAAACTTACTTAAATTATATTACACTTTCCTACAAGTTCCACTATTTTGAACAAATAACTTTTTGAGAAGTCAAGGCTTTTTTGTTACTTTTTTTTAGAGACAGTTTCACTTTGTTGCCCTTGGCAGAGGGCAGTTACATCACAGCTCACAGCAACCTCCAGCTCTTGCCTCAGCCTCCCCAGTAGCTGGGAGTACAGGCACCTGCCACAACGCCTCGCTATTTTTTGTTGCAGTTTGGCCAGACCCTGGTTTAAACCTGCCACCCTTGATATATGGGGCAGTGCCCTATTCTCTGAGCCATAGGTGCTGCCCAAAGTCAAGGTTTTTTGTTATGTCTACAAGGTAATGAAATAAGCTCCTTCCTTAAAAAAGGCTTATAATCTTATAGACAGGTGTCCAACAGACACGAGTACGTGAACACACAAATGAATTAGGAAGGAACATTTCTAAATACACTAGCTACAGAAGACGTCTATTCTCCCCCTATAACATAAGTTTTGAATGGCCAAAGTAGCTTTTTTATTCTTCAGTTACTGAAACATAGTAGGGCTAGTAAAAGCAGAAATCAACTTAAAAAAAATAACAAAAATATTAACTGCATTTAAGTAGGGAATTTTAATAGATCTAGTATAAGTTGCAGTTAGGATTCTGGTAAAGAAATTTTAGGAATATTAATATTTAAATATGTTATGTCATAACTTCCTCGGGTTTAAATTTTCCTTTCTGAAATAGTGTCCTAGAAAAATATTTAAACATCAAAACCAAGAAGTAAGGCAAAGAAATGTTCCTTTGTCAATGTCAGATTTTATGAATGGGTAATAGTATTTAGATATTTTATATTTTACAAAAGGATCCCCTCTAGAACTTGAGAAATGGCATCTACAATATTACCAATCACTAGCAAATAGAACGTTCTTCCTTAGCACAGGATCTATTCACATATACTCATTGTGATAATCATAAATAAAATAAATCATAATATTATAAGTTATAATGTTTTAGCTTTTCTTTTTTTTTGTGAGTTGGGGTTCCACTTTTTCTTAGGCTGGTCTTGAACTGCTGAGCTCAAGGAATCTACCTGCCTCGGTCTCCCAGAGTGCTAGGAGTATGAACCACTATGAAACATTGCCCTGGCCTCTATTTTAACTTTTTTTTTTTTGAGACGGAGCCTCAAGCTATTCCCCTGGGTAGAGTGCCATGGCATCACAGCTCATAGCAACCTCCAACTCCTGGGCTCAAGCAAATCTCCTGCCTCCGCCTCCCAAGTAGCTGGGACCACAGGCGCCCG